>CAJVQA010010624.1:0-11265 GCA_910591915.1 Cetraspora pellucida | reverse complement strand
GCTGGAAATCCTTTGATAATAAGAATAGATTTGTCGAGAAGTGAATGTGTATTATTTTCTAGAAAAGCATATAAGATATTTTTATTTTGATAGATAATACAAGTATGTGCATGATGAGAATGTGCTTGAATTTGGGAGTTTATTTTAAACTAGATGAAGTTCCTTGTTGAGTTGTAGAATAGTTTAAAGGAAATGATAATGAAGGAATAGTAGTTGTTTTTGTAATTGGTGATTGAGGAATAATTTTTTTAAGTTGTTTGACTTGTTTGGGTATGATATCGATATCCATATATGTAGATTTTTGAGAAGATGGAGGAGGAGTTGCTTGTCTGAGTGGAATATTAAGATTGCTGAAAGTAAAAAGAGTATGGAATTTTTGACAATAACAGCGGACAATAGTAGGTTGAATAGGAGTTTTAAAATAATAAAGAGATTTAGCAGTATTGCATTCAGATGAATTAAATGCAAATGGCATCACTTTAAGTTGTATAGGTTGCATTTCTCTAATCATTATACCATAACGATCATTATACTTGTTATGAAAATAGTCAAGATCAAAATGATCTGGATCTTGGGAGGTCAAAGTAGACATTCTATTTGATAGAGAAAGAAAAATACTACAGGTGTACTTAAGGATGAAAGTTATTATTACTTAGTAAAATTTTTTATTATTAGCTATTGAAATTTTTAATATATAAGATTTATAACAGCGAGAGTTGACTTGACAGGGGTATGATGTAGTACTGTGGCTACTGCAGCTGTTGCGACTTTGTGTAATCCTGAGAACAATTTTGTGTAACTTATGTAGTACAAGGTGTGGCTGATGTGGCAAGTGTGGCTTAATGTAACAATTTAGTTACACATCCCAAAAAAGCCTTGTAATAGTGTACAAAGTCAAATTAGTAAAAGAAGGAAAACCAATAAGAAATTGTATGCTATTTTAAGTAATATTAATTGGTTTATTATGAAAACGATTGTAGTAATGATTTAATGTTACACAAAAATCGTGTAAAAGAAAAAAAGTTGGGGGTAAATGAAAAAGAATTTTTAAGGAGTTTGCAAGAGAGTTAAAGCTATTTTTTAATATATCTCCGTTAATATTAGGCCTATTAGATTTGTTTAGACCTTGTTTTGATCGAAGAAATGAGCTTAACAACTTTTCTTAGGACTATGAAGTAGGTTGTAAAGCTAGTTCTAGAGAAATAATTAAATAAAGAGTTTAGAAACCCAAAGGCCGTTATTGTAGTATTAAACTGCGAGTTTGGAGCTATCTTTTTGAAACATTCAGAATATATGTAAAAGTAGTAGCTGAACAAGTTTACTTAAGACGCCAAAGTTAGTTATCTTAATAAAATAACTGTTAATAACGATTTTAGTACTGATGAATTTTTAGTTATTTTTGTATAAAAATGATTTACGGAAAGAGTTCTCTTATATTTTCACAAAACTATATTAATAAATTACTATGTTAAATTTACTTCATATAAAACTAAATTTTTTTATTTTCAGTTTTTATTTTTTAGTATCTTAAACAGGTCAACTAACTTTTATTTATAACTTAAAAAGGCTATAAGTTACAAAGTTCTTTTTTTATACTATTAATAGCCAAGATATAATCTATTTGTATATAGCTTATGATATATCTTCAAAAAATCCAAACTCTGATTATTTATATACACTAACAATAAGATTATTATTAGTAAAATTCACAGACATTACAAAAGCATCAATCAAATATCTATCATATACTAGCAAACAAATATTAATATAAATTACTTTGGCTACTATTCTCTTTTATCAACCCAATGCTTATTCTGTTTAAGCTGTTATTTAAACATTAACAGAATTCAAAATTTATGCATAATCATTGTATCTGTAATTATTTCTTTTCAATTTTTAGGAAAAGTTAACTTTAACTTAGTAAATTTTAATGCCAACTATATAGATCTTATTTATTTAACAGCTATTAAAATCTACTATTAATTTCTTCAACACCAACAATTATAATTTCTAATTTTTATATATTTGAAATATTTAAAACTAGTAAAGCAGCAAATACATTTAAATATTATTCAATTCTCAATAGCTTTCAATAACAATTTAACTTTTATACTGATAGCTTAGTAATTAATATTTGAACTGACCAATATACAATAGATATTGGCTGGTTTAGATCAATAATAATAACTAAATTATCTACAAATTTTCTATCAAGCTACATTTTTAATTATTATTTTACAAAACAAAACTGATGGCCATTCTCTTAGCTATTTCTACTACATTTTGAAATACAATAGTCAACATCTTTACAGATTTCTAATTTATTATTACTAAATACTTTAACATCTATACTACACTTTTTAATTCTAACAAACTTTAAAAATTTAATATATGGCCTATATGATATATCTTATTAAATATTATTAAATTTTACAATCTACAAATTAATTTTCATAAAGTGTAAGCTTATACTAACAATGATTTGAATACTTTTTTATTAAACAAAATAATCTTTCACCTGTTTATATTTTAACTCACCAATATTTATAATTTATACTATATGCTGTTTTGGAACCAATATTTTATAGAATATCTTACTAAAATATTTATTAAAAATATTTTAAAGCCTCAAACATTCAGCTAAAATCAAACACATTAACACCAATCTTCCCTATATCAGTATCTTTAGTCTCTATCTCTAGCAATTTAACACAATCTAGGAACCCTAATACGTTATTTCTAAATCTCACAATCTGCACTCACAATATTCAAGGATACAATGAAAATCTCAAACAGCAATTCTGGGAGGATTACTATATCACTCATTCCTTAAAGATTATTAGTATCACAGAAACTAAAATAGCAGAAGATAATACTATTACCAAATTTTATAACTCAAAACACTATTCCTATTATTGGTTATGTACTAATAGTTCCAAAGTAGAAACTGCACTTATGATTCATAAACACCTTACACCTCATATATACAACATTATTACTCTTCCTGGCTATGCTATAGCTATTGATCTCTTCTTTAAATATGATCACAAATTCTGAATTATCTCTATATATCTACTATATGAAAACTTACAACTAAGACTTCAAATTCAAAATACTATTATTCAATAGATCCAAGAAGCTACTAACTGAAACATCTTATCCATAATAATAGGTGACTTTAATGTACTATCTAACAACTCTACCTACTCAACTATCAAATACAAACTACTGTAATTTCTATAATATAATAATATTTATGATCTAGCAGATCATACAAATACATTCTCTTATACTTAGCATAGCAGTAGACATTACAGTACTATCAACTATATTTAGGCCTACCTTTCCTTACTCAAATACCTCAATTCTTTTTACTTAGATGATGCAAAAAACTGCATTCAAAGTGATCACAAAATCCTTATATCCTCTTGGACATTTTCTCATACCCTTACAGGCAAAAACAGACATTCAACTAAAACCAAATGCAGAACTTTTAACTACAAAGCAATAAATAAAGAGAAATAGGACATCTTTATCAAACAAGTTTCTCTTAATCTTACTACAAACAAAACACCTCTTTATATTCAAACCTCTAAATATCTTGAAACTACTTGGCATAAAATCCAAACTAGTATTATTAATGCTGCTACTAAATGCATTCCCAACAAAAAAACAACAATTCACAGCTTTCAACACTCATTTTCAGCTAAAGCTACCTTATTTTACCTAAAACTTAAAAAACTCAATAACATTATTAGACAAGTTAAAGCCTCTTTAACTAACTCATTACCTATGCCTATACATCTCAATCCTACTACATACTATCTTAACTCAACACATCACCTCAATATACCTCCTATACCTAACTCTTATGAGCTTATACCAAGCTGGATTACTATTACTAATACTGAATGGCAAGCTCTTTACTATGTCCAAAATATAAAAAACTTTAAACAAATCTGAGAACAAATAAATCAGCATATTAATCTTAGATGCTCCAAACTTCAAACTAATCCCAAACTTATGATTAACAGCATTTTCAACTATCACAAAAATCTAGTAAAATTTAATAACATAAAAACATCAAATCATATTATCACAGAATCCAAACTAATTAAAGAACATATTTAACATTACTTTGACAACTGGACTGCCTATAGACCTATTAATAATCATAAATTTAATACCAACTGGTTAGAGAAATGTGAACCAAAAACTACTACTAGTTCAGACTACTATAATTTAGCTTTGGCTAAATTTTCACTTGATGAAATTACTAGAACTCTTAACCAACTTCCCAATAATAAAGCATGTGGTCCATCTGAAATTAGCTATGAAATGCTTAAACAGGCTGGTTCTATTTTCTTTCAAGCAATAGTTGCTCTTTTTAATTGATGCATCCAAACTTCTTATATACCTAAGCAATAAAAAAAAGGTTGCATCTTTCCAATTTCTAAAAAACCTATTTTTGATAGAAACTTCTCTAATACAAGACCCATCAGCCTTGTTGAATATATTAAGAAACTATACACAAAACTTTTTACTAATTATCTTAACCTAATACTTATACAACATTCTATTCTATCTTCTTACAACTATATTGCTGTATCTGGCAACAGCAAATCTATTCCTATATACATACTTAACAATATTATCAAAGATGCTAGTTGCAACAACAAACAATTATGGCTTCTGTCCCAGAACATGAGTAAAGCATATGATTCTGTCAATTTAGAACTTTTTACAAAGTTTTTTAAACAGATATCAATGTCTTAAACTCTTATTAATATACTTACTAACCTTCTTACTGATCACCAAAACTGGGTTATATCTAATTTTGGTCTTACCAAGTTTTATTCAATTAAAAATAATATAGATCAATGAGAAACTATAATTTCATTATTCTGGAGAATCTATTATGATCCTCTAATTCATAAAATTACCTTACAATCTTCAGCCTACTCTTTATCTGCATCCTGAAAAACCAACTTATACTCATCTTAAACCCAAACTTTAAAAGCATCAGTTTTAGCTTATATAGATGATACTCTCTGGATTGCAAAGTCCAAAGAGAAGCTTAATCTAATAACTAAAACTACCACATCCTTCTATCAAATGGCCAATATTCAAATTAATCTATTCTAGCCACAAACTCTTCTACCACTTCTATGTGGTTTTCTAAATCTTTAATTTATTCTATTCCTAAAAACCAACCCTTTAAGTTTCTTGGATATTGGTTCACACTTAATAACAAACAATCCCAAGCTATCAAACTAATAAAAGAAGAGGCTTATAATCTTATCAACATCACCAGCACAAAGAAAATTACTGACAAACAAATTTCTTATATTATTAATACAGTAATCATCCCAACTTTGAAATATCGATTATATAATACTATCCTTCCTCACACTACATGTAACCAAATCTTATTCAAATATCTTACTGTAGCAAAACACAAGTCTCATCTTTCCAGATCTATACCAAACAGCACAATGCTTAACCCATATTTATATAATTCAACTCCAGCATCACATCTCTAATTATCTTTAATAAATCAACAATCTGATCTTCTTGGCATTACAACTCAAATTAGACTTCAACAATTACAAAATAATTTATGGTCCCCTATTAATATTCTATATCATTCTAAACCAATTATTGATGGTTCTAATAGACACTCATTAAACTTTAAAATTATCTAACTTTTTATCCATCTAGGTTTAGTAATTTCAGTCAACTCTAATATTATATGGCCCTATACAATTAGTAATAGAGGCCAGTCACTAGAATTAATCCTATCTCAGCATTTCAAATACCCAATCTTTAAAAAACAACTTAGACAATCTAATATTATATACCTTGAACAACTCTGCACAGCAGACAACAATATCTTATTAGATTGAAAACATCTCTTACCTAGACTTTTATTTTTGCCTAAAGAAAGAAAACCTCTTTGGGTTTCTTACTTAGAAGATACAATTTTAGCACACTTTTACTATCGAAATATACTACTATACTACCAATCATCTAGTTATAACCCTTATGCCTATTATACTATTAATACATCTAAAAAACTTACAAAATCTAAATTTGGTTACTTTCATATAACAATAAAGAAATAATTATTGGAAAAATGTAAAAATATTTCTCCTCATCTAACCATTACTCCATCACTCACTGGACCTCCAATATAGATTTAAATTACTCAAAATTTTACCCTTTACCTCCTACTAAATACAAATGATGTACAGGATGCTACCTTAATTCCTACAGAATTAACCAAATTTGTACTATTGAAGTTTCTGCAGTTATTTCAACACAATTTATTGGCAAAATTAATTCTAAATACCAACTCAATCTCAATGCAAATTACTTGAATCTTATTTACTTTACAGCTGTCAAGTATCCAATCCATATTCCTCCTCTACCTATAATTCCTATTTCTAATTTAATTGCTTCTGAAATCTTTATTCCAAGTGAAACTACCAACAAACTTATATCTATCTCTCAACTTAACTACTCTTACCAACAATTATCCTTTTATATTAATGGCTCAGTAATCAACATTAGTACTGATCAATATACAATAGATATTGGTTGGATCCAAGTTCATAATAATAATCAAACTATTAACTTTTTTTTCACTAAAATACAATTCTGGCCTTCATCATATAAAGCTAAGCTTTTCTCAATTATTACTGCAATATCAACAGCTTCATGCAATTCAGTAGTCAATATTTTCACTGATTCCTAATCAGTAATTTCCAAATTTAATAACCTTCAACTTTACTTAAACCATTCTATTAAGTTATTCAAATTCAACTTATAGTCTATTTGACATACTTTTTCCAATATTATTAAATTACACAAATTACAAATTATCTTTTACAAAGTGCAAGCTCATTCAGATAATAATCTTAATAAGCAAGCAGACTTTTTTGCCAAACAACATCCATCATCACTACTTCTTTTATTTAATTACACAAACCTTTACTATTCTTATCATATTCTTTAATGGAAACAACATTACGTAGAACTTCCTACAAGATACTTTATTAAGCAAATATGTAAAGCCTATATACTAGCTATATGGGCATCTCAAAAACATAATAGTAAGTAGTCATACTTTAATCAGGATATTGACTAGAGATCCACTTGGCTTTATTTTAATTATAATTAAAAACCCTCATACAATATTACTAATTTTAGACTCAATTAACTAAAATTCTTCAAAATCAAAACTTTTCTTAATGAGTTACCAATATATCAACTATTTCATACTATTTACCTAAACCAATATCCAGATATTAATTGCTTTCACTGCAACCTAACTAACTCTTACTCTCACTGGTGTACTTGCACTAATACACTTTTGCTTAACCAAATTATTCAAACATCTACCAATTAAATTATCTTTAGCAAATTATCTAATCTTGATACTTATCAAAAAAATGATCTAATTCACAAAATTCTTCATTATTCAGCTTTCAATTCCTTATACATCTTATCTAATACATTTTATTCTAACCTTACTCTTAAAGGACTTATTCCAAAGTTACTCATATTAATAGTTCAAAACCTTGACATATCATACAAAACTGTCTCTCAAGTTATTATTGATATTCTTCTCAATATTAATGAACAATCATATGAACAACTATGGAAAACATATTGCATTCATTTTTCTAACTGGAAAAAATAACAAAATAAACCTCAATCTCAACCAATTAGCAAACCTTTAATATTACCTAACTCAACAACTAGGCATATGTGTTTTCATAGAAACTATACTTACTCATGCCTTTCTAAACTTTCAAATCAGCTACTTACTTACTCTAACATATGCCCTCCTATTGGCCAAGCAATTTGTAAAATTAACATTTGGTCTATTCTATAGATCAAATATAGCATATCATCAAATTATATACTAAACATTCAAATCTAGATAAGCTTTGACCACTCTAGTAGGTTTAGGTCACAGATAAATTAGTCTGAATTTTTATTCTTGCATATAATTTTCAATTTATTTGTTTTGTACAAATAGTAGTAGCTGTATAGATAGCTGTTTAATGGTTAGCTCTAACTGCAAGTGTTATCTTTGGTCATAATATATATACATGTAACTATTTTAAATTATTAATAAAGATATAAACAAGGCCTTACCTTAATACCAAAAAAAAAAATAATAATATTTTAAAGTCTTTATTTTGGCAATATAGTCATCTTAAAAATGCAACCAAAAATAAAACCAACTTATTTTAGAAATAGATTAAAGGTTTACTTGGCTATATATCAACCATAACCAAAAACCTATATATAATATAATCAACTTTAAACTTATTTATCTCAAATTCTTTAAAATCAAAATTCTGCTAAATGAACTATATATATACTTTCTCTGTTATAAATACACTCATATACTTTTTATAATGCAAACTGCTTTTTGCAACCTATCTGATACTCTAACATACTGACAATTATATCTTAATTCTATATTACTTACTAATACATATTATACAAGATACTATTTTCAAACTTATTAGTCAAAGCAACTTGGACCTTCTTAAACTTTAGTAAGAAGAACTTATTCAATAAATTCAAAACTACAAAGCTTTTTATTATATACTATTCAATAAAAACTCATTCTATTTTGATATTATACTTAAAGAACCTATATCCAAATCTCTAATTCAAATAATTCAAAACTTAATAATTCTTACAATTAGTATTACTAACTACTATTAAAATACATTTTGAAATCAACAAGCTATATTATGAACTACTCTAAAAACTATACTGTACAAACTTCTCAAATTGGAAAAAATAACAAGGTCTCAAATTTTTTTTTCTAAATATCTAACTCAAACTAATTATAATAAACAAACTAAATATAAATATTAAATATATATATATTTATATTTATATAAACTATCTAATTAAGTATACTTAAACTTCAATACATGCCTACCTATTGGTTATACTATTAGAAAAATTAATACAGTATATGGTGAACCTTGGGAGATCTGTTCACTTATAGATTTGGTTCACATTTTGTATTCCTTTATCCTAAAGCTGTTGTATAGCTTTGGCATTCACATCATCACTGACAACCATCTTGCTGTTGTTAAATAAAAATAAAGTAAATAATACCAAAATTGCATTTTAGAAAAAAAAGATCAATCTGATAATTAATAAATAACTATTCTGAGTTGTGGTATACTAACCAAAAATGGACCTTTTATAATGACCATCTTTTTGCACATAATTATCGTCCAAAGACTTTTTTCACACACTGTATAATTATTCTATATTACTTATTTAAAGAGTCTGTCTGAAGGTTTTCAACTAATTGTCATATTTAATATACCTGCTTGGATGTTTTATTTTAAATCTTTTGAACTTGTAACTGTGTTAGCATTACTAAATCAAGCCCAGATTATTGTTTTAATCTTAGAACTATTTTATTTTTAAGATAAACCTCTTAGAGCTTTTGTAATTATTTTTACAGTTAATCTAAATATTACTATAGCAAAATTTGTACTTGTGATCAAAGTTATATTATTTAATTGCTATACTTTTGTAGAGTTCACTCAAACCTCAGCATCTACTTTATAGCATAACCCTAGTACATTAGTATACTCCTGTCTTTTTATCAAACTTCTAATTTAAATTGCCTATATAGAATTATAACCAGTTTATTTGTATATTAGGTTAGCCCAATATTCTTTTCTTTTAATTTATTTTGGTGGCCTGGTTGGTGATATTTTTAAGACTTCCAATTTAGAAATTCTTGCCTGTCTAGGTACTATGACTATGATATCTATTTTCTTAGACTAGTCTTTATAGTAGCATAATCAAAGATCTGTACTATCTCTCTATTTTGATCTTTTCAAATAAACATCTTGTTTTTCAATTTCAATAAATTTACATAGCTACAACAACTTATTTAGAGTTTGTACTACCTAATGTCAGTTTGCATTCCTTTGTGTAATCAGATACACAGATGCCCATGATCTGCCAGTTATACTAATATGACTATCATTATAGATATCCTAATCCAATTATTAAAAATAGTTGCTATAATACAAATATTATATAGATGTTTATTTAAATTTTTATTATCAATAAAATTTGAACACCTAATTTATCACTTAAAGAGTTGATAACTTATTGACTTCACTAAGTTGCCATACCTCTAGAATATAATAATTTATTATTATGTATAAATTTATACAATTAGGATTTTGTATAAATTTAATATACAAAAATTTAGTACAGATTTACAATATACTTTCATTATAATAAACTTCTAATATAGTAGAAATTTCAATATAATTAAAATTTTTAAATTATAGAATTATTAAACTTTGACTTGATATAGTAAAATATATATTTATTCTCTTAATATAAGCTATAGTAAAGATTTTTTTTAGCCTAACAACTGTACTATAATAAGAATAAATTGTACTTATTTAAACAAGTTTTTTTTTATTTTTTTTTTTTTTTTAAAAATGTTAAGGTGATTACTTGTAACCCAGAATTTTATTGATAGTATATTTGGCTAATGGTTATATTACAACTACAAAGGGCAACCATAGAAAAAGTGTACAACTATCTACTTATACAACTTTAGTTATTGTCTAATTTAAGTAGTTCACTCAAAGATTCTACACTAGTTGCTATATCTGGAACCTGCTTGTAGGTTCTCTATTTAACTACTCTAGTTTCTGTATCTACCTATCTACCTTTGCCTAACAAAAACCCTGGCCAATGCCAGTAAAAATATATTATAATTACTAAGTCTTTAAAACTGTTCACTTATATGAGAAACTTTTAACCTTGTACTAAACCTTTTAGAATCTTCTGTATTCTATTTTTATAGCTAACTTAGTATCACTATTACCAAGACTAATACTAGTGGTCAGGGCATATTATTAAACCACTATGCTTTTGTAAAGTTCACTCCAACCATGATCTTTTTTTATATTTACTTTTATTTTTTTTATTATAAATTTGATGTTGTAGAAGTTTTGCATTTTTTCTGTTAAAGTCTTTATAAAAAAAAGTATTTTATCTTATATAAATTAACAATTTTAAAAAAACTTAGATTTTTTATATAATTAAGTGAGGTTTTGCCTTTATCTTTATTATAATTTGTATTAAGAATCCACAAGGGAAATCTTTAACCATAGGTCAAGTTTACAAATTGTTTACAAGAATGAGACTCAGACTATAGATGTACTAAGACTACCTAGTTTCATC
>CAJVQA010010623.1:0-11265 GCA_910591915.1 Cetraspora pellucida | reverse complement strand
TAAGTGCTGTTTCCTAGTTGGTTTTGCAGTTTTTCTGTGTTTTGCTTCTTAACAATTTTTGGTCGAGTGATCTGCAGGGGAGAGTTGAGCATGATATATTGCAGTATTAATAATTGAGTATTCGATTTTGGGCTATGTAGTTTCGATAGTCTTATTTATATTATAGTTAAGTGAAGTGTTATATGTTTTGAGATCAGAAGAAAGAATATCAGAAAATTTTATCCAACTTTCTGATAACATAGCTTTGTAGTTAAATATTCGATAACTAATACTAGTATGATAGAGTGGTAGTTTACTATATGCATTAGTAAAAGTCTAAGAGAAAAGAAGAATAGAATGATCACTTAATGTAGAAGTATTACTATTATCAAGTCTATATGAAAGAAAAAACTGTATGTTGAATAAGTTAGTCCAAATGTAGTTAATACAGCTCTGACTTGTATTGTTTGACTATGTATAATGTTTGTTGTTAACATATGCTCTAAGAGCATACATGTTAGATTAATGTAAATAGTTAATAAGTTAAAATTTGAATAAGGAGCTACAAATGTTGTTATATGTATTAAAGTTTCCAAGAACAATTAAATATAGTTTTAGTTGATGGGCTTGTTAAATCTGTGTAATTACTATGTTTTGTGTTTTATTACATTTTTGCATATCAGTGAAGAAAAAATAAACTGCTATAATGTAAATTTAATATTACTTTTGAAAAAAATATCTAAAGCAATAGCTTTACCAGGATGTGTTTAACAATTATGTATATGAGGTTTGAGTTAGTTATGAATCATAATAGCAATGCCTTTTGCTAAGTTTTCAGAGTTGGCCCAGAAATAGGTAAAAAGATTATTATTGCAAAACTAAAGATTAGTTTTGTTAGCAATTTTTGTTTCAATAATACATGCTATATTGATATTGTTGTAGAGACAGTAGTTTTGCCAAGCTTTCTTTTTAATTGTTGTATTAAAGCCTCAAACATTGTGTGTAGCAATATTTAGATGTAGGTCATATAAGTTTTGGGTTGGTATAAAGGTTTGTGGCCTAATTGTTAGAGGATGTAGAGATGAAGTATTGTTAAGAAATAAGTCTGATATGTTAGAAGTAAAGTTAGAAGAATATGATTTAAGAGGAAGATTGTAAAATTTAGGAAGGAAGATAAGAAAAAATGATAATATGATTAGAAAGAAATAAGTTATTAGGAAGGTATATATAAGTTTCACTATAAATAGAATTAACAGAGAATGTAATACTAGTAACTTTTTAGTTGTGTTTATCAATATGCTGTATAAGTGTTTAAATGGTTTGATTGTAAGAAAGAAGAGGTATATTATAATAAAGAAGGAATTTGTTAAAATATATGTCAAGATTATAGAAGGCTAAAGATGTTGAAAATAATTATTTAGAGTTGTCTTCTACAGGATCAATTACTGTATGCTCAGCTCTTACAACTGTGCAAAATACTATAGTCTGCCCTGTACATTGGGTCTGACCATCATTATTTTGGCCTTCCATGTAAATAGGCTTTACTGTCTGCCTATTTACATCATTTTTCTTATTAACTACTATGAATATTTCTTTTGATAAGATGGCAGCTGCTTCTATGAGTTTTGTAGAAGACAAGTTTATTGAAAAGAAGTTTCTTTAAAGAAGAAAGCCTCTTTAATTAAAGTTGATGTTGCATATGTTATTTTGAATTTATTTTGTAACAGTTTATCTGCTTCTGAATAAGCTGTTTCTTTGTAAAATTTATTGGTTTGGTAATAAGTAAGAGACTTATCTTGGAAGTTATAAAATGTTAAAACTCTTGCAAAAAAGTCAGTACTAATAGGCTTCAAGATAAGAAGATCAATTGCTTGTTGTTTGTTAAGTTTGTCAATATTATAGTTTTGTGTTACAGTATTTTGATAAAGATTAAAATATAAATAAAAATAGTAACTGTGACATTTAGGATTGGTTTGAATATTATTAATTTTGTAAGCAGAATTTTCAGCTCAGCTGCAAGTTGGTTAAGAAGAGAAGTTGGAATCTCTTTGTTAAAAGTTGCTTCATATTTACTATTTTTGTAAAATATAGAAGAACTAATATTAGATTGTTTTTAAATTTTATTTTGTTGTTTTGAAATATCAATAAAAGATTTTTGAAAAATGTTGTTTAAGAGCTTGAAGAAATTGTGCTAATATTGTAGCTTTTTGGGAGAAATTTGGATTTCTGTTTGTTTTTTTTTGTTTTTAGATTCAAGTTTTTCTAAATAAGACATATTGCATCTGTACAAGTAAGTATGTGATAGTTGACTTGTTTGATTGTATTATTATAACATTCTTGTAAGCTGTTAGGTTTTTCAAATTGTAAATTAGTAAGTATGGTTTTTTTGAGGTATAAAATAAATTGTTGTCAAAATTGAAATTTAAGAAAATTAAAAATCTTAGTTTCATCAAGAGGCTCAGTAAATTGTCAGTTATATAAAGGAAAGAATTGTTTAAACTATTGTTTAAAATGGTCTAATGAATTTTTAAAAGATGGTATATTTAATTTTTGAAAAAAGAGTGTTTTGAAGATATTGAATTTAAGATAAATATTAAATTTGCTATCTAATTTGATTGTAAGATAATGCTTATCTTGATCAATATCAGTTACTTCTAATGAGATTGTAAATCTTTTAAATCAAAGTTTGAAGTCTTTAACAAATTTAATATAATCAATTGCCTGATAATTATTAGAGAGATATAGATGAATATATGCAAGATTAATACAAAGTTGTAATCTGGTTTAGTTTGTATAAGAGAATAGTTGCAGATAAGATAAAGATTTTTGAGTAATTGAGCTTTGTAAAGAGAACTGTTATAAAAGTAGAATTAGTTTTTTGAGAATATCTTCAAGAATGTTAAAAAGAATAATAATAACTTTGTCAGTTTTGGGATTATTTTGTTAAATAAATTCAATAAGAAATTTAGGTTTATTTTCTGCTATTATATGAATAATATGGTAGAAGCTAGATTTAAGTGCTTTACAATTGTCAGTTTTGGGTTTAATTTCCTTGCCAGAATAGAAGTCATGTAAGTATTAGTTAAGAAGATTGAATATTTTTCTAGAAAAATTTGTTTCAAGTTGGGTTTTAGATTTTATTGCTTCAGAAATAGGAAAGTTAGTAAGCCAGTTGAATGTTAAATTAGCTTTAATGTTATTTTGATTATTAGAAATACTGGATTGTTGTTTATTTAAGAGTTGTTTTTATTGTTATTG
Organism: Cetraspora pellucida; assembly: GCA_910591915.1. NCBI lineage: Eukaryota > Fungi > Glomeromycota > Glomeromycetes > Diversisporales > Gigasporaceae > Cetraspora > Cetraspora pellucida. Next base: position 8,028 of record CAJVQA010010623.1, on the reverse strand, counting down.
TTATTCTTCTGACTGAGTTTGTTTAAGTTGTTTTTGTTTTTGTTGTTGTTATTGTTGTTGATATTGATTGTTTTGTTATTGCAGTTGTTGTTATTGATTATGACTGCTAGATAAAGTGTTATTAATATCTATATTATTATTAGTATTGTTTGTGTTTTCTTCTATTAGGATTAAGGAATTAAGTTGAAATAATAATGGATTTCTGTATTCAGAGAATGATTGTTAAATTTTTTGAATAAGAGTAGTATGTAAACTTAGTTGAGATGTAGAGTTGCTTTGTTGAAATGTAAAAGTACTTAGTTGGTTATTAAATTAAGATTGAGTATATGATTTAAGTTGAGGTTTGTTGTTAAATAAGATAGAGTTAGCTGCTAAATAGTGTTGGTTGTTAGTTACTTTATAATTAATAGGTAAGTTGCATATAGCACATATATGTTGGTATGTAATAAGTGAAGGTGATAAGCTAGGTGATAGTGAAATAAATTTGGTAGAGTTTATAATATTGTGTACAAGAGATTTTTTATCTTTAGTTTTCTTAATTATATTAATTACTTCATATTCATTGTATATTTAGTTTGTTGCTAAAATAAAATGTATATAAAATTTTTTATAGAAACAACTAATAATAGAACTTGTTGTTGGTGTCTTAAAAAAGTAACTAGTTTTGATAGCACTTCTGAGGTCAGTTGTTATACAGCTACTTGATTGTTTGTTAAGAGAAATAAAATATAATGCATTTATATTATCTTTATGAATTCTGATATCAAAGCTTTTAGGACATTTTTGATAGAAGTAGTCAAAGTTGATAGTATTAGGTGTGACTATTACTATCTTGTGTAATTATGTGTACTAAATAATTTTATAACATTAAAATTTTTGAAGTATTTGTAGAACTAAGTTTTTTGAAAGAATTTGTTAGATTTAAGAGTTTTTAGACTGTTTAGAAAAGATCTAAAAAGTGTGAGACTATTGGGAAAGATAATTGGATGTTTAGAAAATTTTAATAGATGCCAGAAAAGTGAAATTTCTAGGGCAACCCAACAAGTTTTCCTAAAATTGTCTTTGAAAAATCCTGCAAAGACAGGTTTTGGTTTTGCCTTTTTGGTGATATCTTAATGAGTTTTAATCTGTTTTTGATAAAATATATATCAAAATATTCATTCTGGTAAGCTGAACAAAGTATTACTAAAATGGAAAGTATATTAAATTAGTAAATTTTAAAAAAATAAGCAAAAACCAAAATTTTGGTTTTTGTAACTTTTCTTAGTAACTAAATGTTGTTAAAGCTTAAAACTTAGCAGAAAAAGTGTTCTGAACAAGTTTATTTAAGAGCAAAAGTAAGGTTAACTTAATAAAATAAATAGAAATAATTAAATATTTTTAGCAAAAATTTGGTATAAGTGATTTGCAGAAAGAGTTATGGTTTTTAAATATATAAAGACTTTTATTAACCTATTAACAACAGTTTATAAAAAAAAATATCATTCCAATATGTAATTGTAAAAGTTCTATTAATAAAATATCTTAATCTGAACTCCAATCACTACTTTTAGCAGTACTTACATTATTACATTCAAAGTTAGTTTTTACAATCTTAATATCAGGTTTGTAAAATGTATTATTCAAAAAGTCATTTAAAAAGTCTGTATTAAGTATAGTTTTACTATTATTGTTAATAATATTTATAGTCTTATCCATAATAGAATAAAGATATATAGAACAAATAAAAACTACCTTTAAAAATAAAGAATTAGTTGTGATTTTTTACATATTAGTAATTTTATAAATTCAACTTACTTACTGTATGTTATAAAAAAAAATATTTAACAGCTACTTTTAGTAAAATAATCTACAATTACTATATACTTTTAACTATTAATATATACTTCTGATAAAGTATTTTACAATTACAATGCAAAAACCAATAAATGCTTTCCTAAAGATCTTTAAGAATATATATATATAACAATATTATAATAAACTGATAATTCTTAAAGTAAAAAATTTTTAGATACAAGATATAGCAAAAACAGTGTTTGATTAAAAGTAAATTTGTCTCAACTGTGATTAATCACAAATTACATTATTTATATTGGATTTAATACAAGGTTGACCACATATGATCAAATTTTTACATTTAAGCAGTTCTAAATGTATTACTAATAAATAATTATATAAAAGAAAATTAACACATAATAGTATGTAAATTCTATATGAGCCAACCAGTGTGTAACTCAAAATTACATATTCATTTAGTTAAATATGCAATTTTATGACTAATATTTGCAGTATTATGATTAATATATATATACAGGCAAATTTGCCCTAGGTGTCAAATAGATTTTTTTTTTTTTATAAAAAACTTAAAATGTTGATCCAGTCTAATCCAGTTCTGAAATCTAAAGGAATAGTCCTGAATCTAAATTCTAAAATTTGATCCTAGAATTGAATTCTTTAAATTTTAATCTTCAAAATAAGTCTGTTCAATCAAATTTATTTTAAAAAAATTTTTGATTCTTTATACATTAAAAGTTTTTATTATCTAACTTAGTGATCTTAAGAATTAGAAGCCAAAAAAATAGCACAACTAACAAATAAATAGTAGAATAACTAAAAAAGTAACAAAAAAATTTAAGAAAAAAAAAAGGACTAAATTATATTAAAATATAATATAAATAACTACAGTATCCTTAATTTCTATATTCTTTTACTTTATAGTATGGTAATTAGTTCAATAGCACAATTTTTTAAAGTTTTTTTTGTTTTTTTTGAATTTTTTTTTGAATTTTTTATTTGATTTTACTTGATTTTTTTTATTTGATTTTTTTCTAATTTAGATTCTAAGCTTCATCTATTATATCTGATAATTCTGTATACCAGCTCTTAAGGCATAAAGATGCACATGCTGTCTTAAGATCAAAATAATTTCAGGTAAACATAATTGTGTATTTAGCATTAGAAAAAGCTTGTTCAGATGGCACACTTGTCATCTGTATTGAGAGATAATCTATTGCAATTCAGGATAATATAGGATATTGTTCTAAATTTGCTTGCCACTATATAAGTCATTCTATTTCTGTATTTGGTTCTTTCAAATATTTTATGATTTTATTTGGATTAATATAATTTATATGGTTGGTAATAAGCCTATGAAAGAAGCTTTAAGCCAATTTATTGATAGTTATTTTAGTTGGTGGTAATGATGAATTATTTTTATCTGATTTATATTTTTCAAATATTTGATAAAGTGTACTAATTGCTATTTTATGATCTTCTAATTCGTAGATTTCAAGTTTGGTATGTGGGTCAAGAAGATCTGAAATTATTGACATCTTATTTATGAAGTAATATTAATGCAAGGTTAAGTGATATAAGAAAAGTATCTGTGTTATATAAGTTTAGCTATTACAAGTATAACATACCTATTTAGATGGCACTAATATAATACAAATTTTATCTTAATTGCATTGGCTACTGCAGATTGAGTGATAAGTTCTAAATTTGTATATTTAGCCAAATGCCTGAGATGACCATGAAATATAATACATAAGTTACCTTAAATAGAAAATGCTAAAGATGATAGCATTACAGTTGTGTAATATATAAGCTTAAGGATAATTATTTAGATTCTGTAATTTATATATATTTAATTAGTAATTATTAGAAATAGTTTAAAATATTGCCAATTACTAACTAATATATTGTTCTATTTTTGCTCCATAGAGTAATTTGAATTTAATGTCTTAATACTTATAACAAGAATATCAGTTATAGGATGAAGCTTACAGAGTTTTTCTAACATAAAATATATGCTATTCTAGAAGGTTTTCATATCAACTTCAGGCATTAAAAATGAAACTTTTTTCATATTACAAATGTTTTTAGATCACAAAGTAATGAAGGTGAGTTTTGAAGTTTTATAGAAAACTCTCATACTTTGTGAATTTCATTGCTAACATTCTTAATCCCTTCTTTTACACTAAGATTCAAGATATGAGCTTCATAATAAAAGTGTTGTAAGTTATCATTTTTAAATTCAGAAATGACTTTTTGTTCTAAAATATTTCCTATAGAGATCATATTGGCTGCATTGTCAGTGATAATGACTAGAAGTTTCTTACCTATATTCATTTCTTTTAAAATTTTAATTATTAGATTAGCTTGATTTATTGCAGTATAACTTTTGTCAAATAACACAATATCGAGCAAAATTTAGTACAATCTCTATATAGAATCTACAAAGTGTACAGTTATTTTAACAAATAACTGCTTGTTATAAGATGTTCATTTGTTCATTGTGATAGAGATTTTTGAAGAAACATTATTCAAAATTACTTTAATTTTATCTCTATTTACTTCATATTTTTGATTGATCCAATTTAATAATGTTTAATGACATAGAGGCCTGTAATGTAGATCAAGTTCTTAAAACAAACTTATGAATTTAATGTTTTCAACTAACAAAAAAGATTGTTGATTAATGATAATCCATTCTAATAATTTTTTATTTAGAGAATCTATTTTTAGTTTATCATTTGAACTATATGAGTTAAGGTAATTAAGTTTATATTGCTTGATTATTGAATAATATGTGAAATAAAATTTTTGAAATACAGATTAATTGTTATAAGTGCTGTCAAATTACTGAATACTTGTTGACATATTTTACATCTATTACTTTCATCAGAGTTTGTTGTTAAGTAGTTTTTAACTAGTAATCAGTTGTGCTTTAATGAGAATTTACATTGTTGGCCTTCTACATTACTTAATAACAAGGATATAGTTTTTGTACTGGATTTGTATTTGATTTCTATAATTTTTTTTTGTTTAAATTTGTCTAAGGTATCCATGTCACCTTTATATAATTAAACAATATTTATGTTTTAACTTTTGACAGTATTTTGTTTTTGTTGTATAAAATAATGTACTGTTTTTATTATTAAGATTCTAATTGAAAAAAATATATGATCTTTATTATTAAGATTTTCACTTTTGCTATTATCACTTTTGTCAAATCAACTTTTATTAAAATTAATTAAACAATTACAAATATTATATTTTTTGAAATCAAGTTGGTAAAAGGCATCATCTTTGTTATTACTGTAATATAACTAAAAACAGATAATTTATTTTGAAGACATGCCAATGCTGCTTTTTTTATTAATATGATTAAAAATTTTTTTTTATTTTGAAGATATGTCAATGCTGTCTTTGTTATTAATGTGATTATAAAAAAAATTTTTATTGAATAAAAAATCAATTATTAATGTCAATTTAAAAACTTATCATCATGATTTGAATAAACTTTGAGATATACAGTCTTTATTATTAAGATTTAACAGGGTAAATATTTAACTTTTTGAAGGCATGCTGCCTTTATTTCAAAGATTTGAATTGATCAAGTTATAACTTAGAAAGAACATTTCATTATTTTCATTATTAAATATTTAACTTTTAAGACATACTGTCTTTATTTATTAGAGATTTGAAAACATATGATACACTCTTTGTTGTGATTTTTGGGAAAGACAACCATGATTAATAATTTATATAAGAAAAAAATTTTCAAGACATACACCTCTTTTTGCATGTTAGTGAGTAATTACTTCATTATTTCATTATTAAATACGTTAACCAAAAATGTCTATCAAGGATCAGATCCCAGGATTTATACAGGGATTTCAATCTGGGACCGAAGTTCCATGAAAAAATAAATTTTTATCATGTGATTTAAGGATCGAATCTCGACCGATCCCTGCAAGGATCGGTTGTAGAGATGTAATCGGCTGAAATGGCTCAGCTTGGCTCACTAAAGCCATAACCGAAGTCAAACCATAGCATAAATAGCCATGGTGCAGCCAAGCAATGAATATATCATGGCTTGAGTTAGCCAAGCCGTTTAAGTCATGGCTTAGTTTTCTGAACCGTTGCTAACTATGGCTTAAGCTATTATGAAGCTACAGGACTTAAATCGGCTATGTCTGAAGCCGGCTTCAAAGTCATGGCTAAAGTTTATCAGCTTGACACAGGTTATGGCTGAAAGCCAAAGCCGAAAGCCATACTTCTCTGATTCAAGCCATGATTTTAAAGGCTTGACTTGATAGTGGCTCTGTATCAAGCCGCGGCTGGAGTCGGCTTCAAGTGGAGCCGATAACATCTCTAATCGGTTGGGATTCGATCCCAAAGGACCGATTAATCTGATTGGTCATGCAGATCCTCGTGATGTCTGTTTACAATTTTATTGGTTGATCTATTTTTAGGTATCACGAACATCACATGCAAATTCAGGTGACATTTGAATCGCGCATATCAATATAGGACTGTTTTAGCCTGTACCTGGGGTATAGATTTTTATCGTGTTTCTCAATTTAGTTAGCACGTGATAGCTATTTTAAATTTAGTTTATTTATTTAGGGTTATAGGTTAAGAGCCTATACCCCGGGTATAGTTTAAGGACGCTCATCAATATAAGGGTTCTAAATAGAGGTTAAATAATTCGGGTTTATCACATCAATTTATCAATAAAATTGATAAAATTTGAAGTAATAAACTCGAATTATTAAAACTGTTCCAAATCTCAAGGTTTTAAATCTCATTATGACGTACGATATATTATCTGAATTAGTGGTTGCTGACATAACATAACCGGTGATGCTAAATAATCATAGAACCGTTTATTCGACTTGATTGATTTTTATCTGAATTGGATATATAAGTGTCATAGGTTAGCTTTGAACTTTTTTTTTCGGACATTGTAAAATAAATAAACGTCTTTGAAATTGCTCAAATTTTTAAGATGGTCTGTTTTAATTTTCTTTTAAGTAAAAATATTCAGAAATCAAGAAAATATCTTTTATATAAATTTATAAAATAAGTTTTAAGACTAAACTACTATGCGGAGTTTAAATTCATAACACTAAATAATGTGTTGATGTAAGTTTTATTAATTTATTTTTAAAAGCATTTAAAATTTGGTTTCACAATACTAAAAATCAAGTTTGTTAATTGATTTTAATGCCTTCACTCCATCGGAATTTCCACATTATCAATCGGAGCGCTGACAATGGCCATTTTCGAAAATGCTTTCGTGATCTCTTGCGTGTTAATGGGCTTTGAAGTGTACTTATTGTCTTGAGATTTTTGTACGATGCTTGATAATTTTTTAACCATCTTATCACCCTCTATCAGCTTCTAAGGATCGCTTATCAGCTTCTAAGGATTGCTCATCAGCTTCTAAGAATTGCTTTTTAATTATTGTTTTATTGCTTTCGTTCGCAAGTTCTTCGATCCAATCAGCAATTACCGCATTAATATATATAGCAGTAGGTCTTTCTTTTGGATCTGATTCCATACATTGCTTAGCTAATTTGACATAACATTCTGGAGTCCCAGGAGCGAATTTTGGTCGCAATCCAAAACAAATTTTTATTGCTAAATCAACATTAAATTCATAATCCTCGAAAACTTCTTTTCCTGTTAATATTTCCCACATAATTACACCAAATGAGTAGATATCAGTTGGTTGTGTAGATTGTTTACCTGATAATACCTCTGGTGCAATATAAGGTAAAATTTCAAAAATTTCGATATCGTTTTTAGCAGGCGATGTAAGACCTAAATCCGCAATATATGCGTTATCTAAATCGTCTTGTAATATGTTACCACTATGTAGATCTTTGTGAATATATTCTTGTGAATGTATAGCTTCAAGATCAGATGTTATACAACTTAATAAATTTACCTTTTTTTCCATTTCATTTGCGATACTTCGCGAAGATTATTACGTAAAGAACCCTTCCTTGCATATTTCATAATAAGAATGTAATTTCCTGAATTATCTTTCGATAGCCCATAACACCTTAAGAATGATGGATGTTTATATCCGATCTCGCAAAACGCTTTTAACTTTTTTTTTTTTTTTAAAAAAAAATATATATTGAAATCGGTCGAAACGGCGAGTCAGTCGCTCCACAATCCAAAACCTCGTGTAACCTACGGTTGGCTTAGTCGAAAAGAGGCGTTTAGATT
>CAJVQA010010622.1:0-11265 GCA_910591915.1 Cetraspora pellucida | reverse complement strand
ATACAACTCCGGGTTGTTATAAACCTGGTCATGGATACACCTCTACGCGGTGACTGGGACAAGTAAGCTAAATTTTTGTTTTTTTAGCTGAAACTAAGTATCCTAAACGGCGTGTATAATTTCAAACCGGCAATATTTAGAAGAAAAAACGTGGACTAAATATAGTGATGTAAATAAAGAAATATGTAGATAATATTTTAGATGTATTGTTTTCGAAATTTTTATTAAATGTTTATTTTATTAAATGTATAAATTTGTATAACTAAAATCTATTAATAAAAATTGTATAACTAAAACCTATTAATAAAAATTAATAAAAAAAAACGTTTGATCAAAGTTTCTTGAAATCGACAATAAATTTTAAAGTGTTTTTTTGTATATTGATGCATTTGCTGACATACATTTGATTCGATTCGACATGACTTAGTTTAATTCTATCATCTAATCTGAATCTCCGATCTCATAGAAATATTTATAAGTCTCGCTATAAATTTTGACAGCTTAGTTCAATGATGGTTTTTGGACTTGTTCAAAACAAAACCTTATTGACTTTGGACAATTTTTGGGCTAGTCCATATTAGTTCGAACTGTCCAATATTTTCTTATTATAAAAATTGGTATGAAGTAGCAACAGTAACTTTTGTTTTTGGTTCACATTTTGCCGACATCACACTAAGTGACAATTTACTAAAAATATATACCAGCGACTAATAAAACGCTAATCCTAACCCTCTGTGATGTCGATTGACGGTGAAGTAAACGGCACCATTTGTATAATTGTCCATGTAATTATATATATGCAAATGATATCATTGATTTAAACTACGCCTTTTCTTGTTTGTATTATTTGGGTATATCGATACAGTCGTCTATGAATACAATGAAAGTTTTGGGTCTATTAACAAAATTTTTTTAAATTTTGTTGGATGTTTTTTTTTACCTGTACCATAATATTTCAATAAATATTAGGCCATGAAAGTTAGTATTTCGTTTCGCAAAAAATTTTATAAAAATATCAATTTCGATATCGAATCATCATCCGTGACAACAATTTTGATTGGTTGAAATAAACGATATTAAACATAAACGATTAAAGCATGTTTCACTCAAACTCAAACTCTTCTTTAAACGTTACAACTCTGAGAATTGGCAAGAAAGGATTTAAAGAATGTGCCTGATTCTGTATGCATTCTTTTACCTGTGTAAAACATTAATGCTTAACGCTGTTCGGTAGAAAAGTTCAACCATAATTCAGTATAAAATCATTCCTTTTCTACTGAACCACGTTCGTGTAAATCAAAAAGTAAAAGGCAATAAGTCCATAATTTATTACGTGTAGGTGAGGGGGGAAAAATGCCTAGTTTTGAATCCCAACATAAGTGGACCTTTGAGTCTTATTGCAGAATTTTCACTTTTGAGGGTATTTATAAATTGATTTTGATCAGAATCAATGAATTAGAGCAGTGAATGAAATAACGATGCGTGATTTAACTATTTATCTAAGGAACATGGTGTTAAAAAAGTCCATTATCTTCAACAAGGGCACTTGAAATCAAATTCGAAGCTTGAGTTTTATTTGCAGACCACAAATACTTTATATGATACTTTGACCGCTTTCCAGAACACATCCAGCATCATCAAAATGAATACGTAGAGAATCCCAATGCTGAAAAGTATGAATATACACTCTTTTTGTTCCACGTCGAACAATGATCTGTCAAAAAGTTTCAGAAGCTGAGATCTTTGGTGATATCCTTAATATTATGAATTTTATAAATTTTGATGTATTATCGGTTCAAAATGTATCCCTGACTAATGATTTTACAGATCACAATTAACGAGTATCACCTAGATCTAATAACTTTTGAAGATAATTTATTACCCTTGGAATTAGATAACGCGTTTAAAGAGCTTTATTTGGTATCCCTTGTTTTAACTCTAATCAATTTTAACTTGGCTAATGTCAGTCAAATTTAATAATTATTTTTACAAGGAAATAAAAAAGATGGTGATTATACTTCAATTTATTACGTGGCGAGAGCGTTCATGAAATTACAGACATCTTTTGTCATATTTCCAAGAATAATAGGCAAGGGAGATTATGCTAAGGTTTGAATTATTATATATGAATCTAGCTATTGATCTACTAAATAGTTACTTATAAATATTCTCTTTGATTTAGCATCTTGCTGATATACTCATTCGTATGCGTCATGAGGTTGCTGTAGATGATCCATCATCTTCATTATCGATCTCTCAAAGTGTAGATTCACTTATCATCATCGATAGATCGATTGACCTCATAACAACTTTATGTATTCAATTGACTATGAAGGATTGATAGACGAAATATTTGATATCAAAGCTTCACATGTGGAAGTGGATTCTTCGATCGTGGAACCTGCGCAAGCAACTACAGTAACATCTACAACTACTAGCACTCATTCTCAGTCACAACCACCCATTCAACCTCAGTCAAAAAATTGCTCTCAATTCTGACGATATTATTTGCCAAATTAAGAGAGATAAATTTTGCAGTAGTGGGAGGTGTTCTTAACAGAGTTGCTAAAAGAATAAACGAATATTATGAGGTTTATTTTATGTTTATGTATTTTTAAGTTATCAATTAATGAACTTTTTTATAACAATTATATGTATTCATTTTGTATATTTATAGGAAAGTCATAAAGCTAAAACTGTAGTACAAATTCGTGAATTCACCAACAAATTGGGAAGCCTACAATTAGAACATCAATCTTTAAAAATTTGTATCCTTTTTTTACGAGTTTAGTATTTAAATTTTCGTATACTTCTTTATAATGTTTTCCTTAACAAATAACCAGATACTGGTATAGCTGAAGAGATAATGGCACACACTGTTACATCAGAATTCAACAAATCCCTATAGGTGCAACAAAGTATTTATATATTTATTTAATTCACGTTCCTTATTTTACAATTGATTTTAGGATTTTAATGATTTTAATTGCCATTATTTTTATAGATTTAGTAGCTGGTATAGATGTTAACATACAAAATGAACACATAGAGGAAATGATCAATCGACAGGTTCCACTTACTCAAGTTTTACGATTATTATGTCTACAAAGTCTTGTAAATGGTAGATTGAAGCAAAAGAGTATCGAATTTTTCAAAAAATAAATACTACAGGTATAAGAGACTATTGTCAAAAATATCTTACATTTTTAATCATTAAATAAATGACAGTTATTATCAATGTACTAATATAAACATACAGGTTCGAATACCTTCAAACGTTATTAAATCTTGCACGTCTTAACATGTTCTCTAAACAATCGTCAATATGCTTCTATTCTTAAAACTTTGCGATTAATTGTGGATGAAGTTGAAGAACATAATCCTCAGGATATATCATATGTATATTCTGGATATGCTCCTTTAAGCGTACGTTTGATAAAATGCGCGACGACCAAGAGTGGATCATCTTCGACTTGTAATGGATGGAAAGGATATGAAGAGGTGTTGAGAATGTTGTCAGATAAAAACTTTCGATGAAGTACAGAGGCAAGAGGAAGGAGCCATATGTCCCAAAAGTAAGTACACACCATATGGGGATGCAGGGTATGGGACTATATATTAGATAATACGCTTTTTAGCACAACAAAATGATGGTATAATTTTTACGTTACGTTCTTTCTCATTGTTCACCAGACTTCTACAAATAAGATCAATGATTTGAGTTTTATTGCTGTAATCTTAATAAGGTCAACAATTAAATATAAAGCTCTATAAAACAAGTTTAAGTGCATATATAAATTTGAATAAAAGAAATTTCTAAAGGAAATTCTAGTTGTAAAGTATAAGCATTACATGTAATAACAGCATTATAAAAAATTTTAGTTGTATAAGAATTACATATGTAAGTTTTCAAAAAAAGGGTAGCATCAATATTTTTGGCATCTCTTAGTTAAGATAGTATCAATATTTTTATATCTAACTTGTAAAGTATTTGTTTAAGAGAATAATTAACAAATTATGCAAATAAGTTCTACTAAAATTTAAGAAACAGAATTAAAAAAGTAATTGAAATAATTAAAATTAAAATAGTAAAAGAAGTAGTAAACATAAGAATAATTTGTAATAAAGGATTGATTTTATCAAGTTTTTTTTTAATATTAATGGTGAGGTCATGCTTCTATCTTTATTGAATATTTATTTGAAATTTTTACATAAAGCATAAATTTATTTTTTTAAAAATATTATAAAAAGAGTAGAAGCTCAAACTAGTTTATCTGTGACCTAAACCAATAGGAATGGTCAAGACTTATCTAGATTTGGGTATTTGTGATTATATATAAAAGGTTAGTTTGATATTTGATCTATTGTATATACTAGAAGTTAATTTTAGAGTGAATTGAATTAGAAACAAAAGATTGAAATAAATGTAAAGTAAGATTAAAGGGTGAATTGAAAGTAGAAAATGAGTTATTAATTTTGAAATACAGTAAAGAATCTAAATTTTATAATATATTTGTTGATTAAGATGAAGTAAAAATTTAATAACAAGTTTTATAGCTATTTTTTTAGATGATAGATTTGAGATAATAGTGATAATTTTATTTGATACTAAGTTTGATAAGATTGAAAAAACTGATGGTAGGTCTACTGTATTGTGTGTAGTCATACAATACAGTTGTCAATTTGGCAATGTAGTTTAGTTATAATTTTAGAAGTGGTATCAAGTGAATTTGTGTTTAAAATATATTGTAATAAACTGTCAATAAGGTTGTATAGCAGTTGATTAGATGGATATATTATCCAATGAAGATGAGAACTGGTTTCATAACATTAGTAACAAGTTGATGGATATGAGTAATATCATTTGTGTAAAATGTGTAAAGTAAAAAGATCATCAAGTAGAATTTTAATTCTAAAAAATTTAAGAGTAGAAGATTGAAAGCTATATAAAAAGTTTGAAATTTTTTGATTATTATTAATATATAACCAAGTGATTTATCAATTAATTTGATTAAAGATTTTGTTTTATTTTTAAAACCAGTTTTATGTAATCTATAATGTATAAATATGTGCATAATAGATTGTATAAATACTGCAATGAATAGGTAATTCTAAAAAGAAATTTTTAAGATTTAGAGTATAAGATAGGTTATAAATATTGTAAGACATAAAATTTAGATATAGTAGATTATAATGATTTCATGCTAATTGGTCAACAAGGTTATTATATATGTTGTTTTGGTATACAGTTATTTTGTGAAAAATAATTTGAATTTTTATGAATTAACAAAGTTGATTAGTAAGTTTCATAGTAAAAAGTATAGTGTATGTGTATAGAATAAAGTTATAGAAAAGTTTAAAATGTTTTAATATTTAGAAATTACAGATTAAGAATTTGTATATATGTTTATAATATTATTTCTAAAGGCAGTAATAAGAGCAGATAGGACAGTAATAAGTTCAACTTTAAATAAACAAGATTATAGTTTTGTTTAAACTTAAAATATATATAGTATAGAGTTATTAGAAATTTAGATCTATTCAATATTTATAAAGCATTATAAAGTATTTAAATCAATAATAAAGCCATTTATATAAAAGTGAAGTTCTGATAAGTTAGTATTATAGTTAGCTATTTATTAAAGATTATGTGTAAGTAAACTAAGTTCAAAGATCTTATTAAGTTTAAAAGCATCTTTAATATTAATAAATAAAAATATTATAAAATACTAATAAATTTAGTTTAATATTTAAAACAGAGAATTTCTAATTTTCACTGGGAGGGGGAGGGAAAATCACCGCCTAATCATATGACTTAAATGTTATACAACATTTGCTATATTTTTAACCTGTGATAAACAAACTGTGATTTATACATTGTATAACTACAGTCAGACCCTCTAAGTGCACGTCCTATGAAACACTTCCCTAAATGCACATCTTCTCTTGGGCCCAACTAATATTACATCTATATATTTTTACCTCCCTAAATGCAATACCTCTCTAAGTGCATGTTTGACCAAATTTTTATATATGGTCTCGTCACATTGCATTTAGGGAGGTCTGACTGTATAATGTAGATGCAAATTTTGTTCTGTAAATAAATAAGATGTACACGTATATACGTACGTACATATGTATATCGTATGCAACATAATTAATAAATGGCCAAATTCAAAACATGCATAACTCAACAAATACAATGGTCAAATTCAAAACATGCATAACTCAACAAATACAAAAAAACACTTTGTAACCTTTAAATTTTGCATATAAAATTACCTTTTATAAATCAAACCATAACTTGATATATATGTAGCAAACCCTAACCTAACATAATAAACACTAATAATCTATAATGCTATGCCTATAGATAGACTTACTCATATTTCTTTACTAATACATAAAAATCAGGGTTGATCTCTTAACAAATAAACTTGGAAAATATATACCCATTATAACATCGCTAAAAAATAGCACTCATACAAATTATTTATTATCATTCTTTCTAAAATTACTAAATGCACAAAAATCCAGCATTGATATAAAATACTTATATACGCACCAAGCCTGAATCATTTAATTTAGTAATTACATACATAGCTATGCACAAAAAGCAAACAAATAGTATGTACATATGTACATTCAAAATTAACAATGACAAAGCATATCAAACTAAGCAAACAGACAGCAGTTTTTTTCAATTAACAATGCAGATATCATATGATACAATACATAGATCTATAGTGATAAATCAAACTATACTATATATAAAACTCTCATTTTTGCATGTTGCCCTATTATGTTTCTATTAACCCTGATTAATTTTGCATGTTGCCCTATTGTGTCTCTTATTTTCACAATTTTGACATGTTTTCCTATTGTCTTTGATTTCATATTCATTAGTAATTTCTGAAGTTTGTGGATGTCGCATCTTTTTAGCATGTTGATCTTGAACTTCAACATTGCTTTTTGCTTGTCCAGATGGATGTCCCTTTCTTGTACTAACTACAGAGTTCTTAATATTGCATTTAATTTTATCCATTATTGTATCAGGTTCTTGGTTTTCTTGTTTATCCAAGATAAATCCATGACAAATACCTATCAATTCATCATATAAATCAGTTGCGATTGCTATATCAAGTACTTTTCTCATAATGCCTTGAGCTCTTTCATACTTTTGTCATATATTATTGACTTCTCTCAATGTTTGACTATAAACTTCAGTCTTTTGAATTTGCTTTATGTGATTAAATTTGCATATCAGATATTCAACATCATATAGTACATGGGTTTCATCTAAATTAGCACATATTGTAATTGGGGACTGCTTCCAAATATCATCAATGAACTTGTCTTTATACTATCATGCTACAATAAGTCCAATATGCTATTTAGCCTGAGGAGAACAATGTAAAACCTTATAAAAATGTCGGCATATGTATCCATGAGTTATGATAATATTGCATATGCATCAATAAGACCCATCTGCTAACAATATAACATAGTTGTTTTTTGATCCACAAGATATAACTACTCTCCAAATTTCTATAACTTGTTCTTGTCTAACCATTGATATAATGTTGGCAAGACATATTTTTATGATATCGTAATTATCTTTCTGTGCTCCCTCAATATTGTTAATATTTACTTGTTCCTTAAACAAGATAAAATATTTTAGTACAGAATTGCAATAAATTGCTCATTTTGAATTTTTTACATGGTTTAAAATAGAATCGTCAACAATACCATTCTTTAATAAGAAAATAAAATTATTGTTAAAATTTATAAACCATGAGACTAATACTTTACCTCTACAATTAAATCAACAACCATGCTATCTATTCGAAAGAAGTTATAGTAAAAACATTCCTGTATTTGTTTATATACAACAAACACTATAGCTGGTAAAAGAGATCGTGAAACAACTGTCTCAATAGAATTAAAATAGGTTTTTGAGATAGTTGGAAGACCGATCATAGAGATTTGTTCTTTATACTCCTCGACTCTCACATATTCGGCTTCTTTATCAAGTAAATCTTGAATTTCTTTTGTCAATTCCAGAAGTGATGAACTTGACCAAACACAATCATGGATTTTACAATTAAAGCTTTCAACCCGTTGAGTGCTATTTGCCCTGGCCATGAATTGATTATTTGTATAAAAGATAGCTCATTTATGTTTAAACAGATCCAATTGTTGCTTATATAACTACTGATTGATGGATATTCCACTTTTAAACTTTCTTATTGACTTTCAAAAACACTTGAAACTAAGATGTTCCTACACTTAAAAAAAGCCTCACGAAACTCCTTGAATTTTATCGAACTCAGCTTATTTCTAAGATTTTTCTTTAAATTAAGATCAAGGTGGAATGTACATAAGCAATAAATAGAATCTGAAAATTCCAAGTTTATTGTGCTAATCATTGCTGGATTAGAATCAGTAAATATGACCTTTGGTGTTAGACTTCTCATACATTTTTTAATCATTTGTAATGCCCAAGAGAAACTATTTTCTGTCTTATCTTCAAGTAATGTAGTTGCAACAAGTTGTGTTTGATTACAATTGTTGACAATGACAAAGAAACAAGCCACTATATTATACTTATTAGTACAAGACGTTGTATCAAAAAAAAAAACATCATGATAATGGGTCTATAAAATTTGCTGTTCAGGCGATAGCCATACTAATCCACACAAATGACACTTATTTTTTTCAAATTTCGCCTCTACAAACCAATGTGAATCCTTAGCTCATCTTGAATATAACTGTTTCATAAGATCTGCCACGTCAAATTCAACTCGTGTTACTAATTTTTTTTTGCTACTTAAATTGCATTATAAAGAGCCTTTTAATAAACCTTTCTTCTAGGAAATTTTTCTTTTAAAAAACGTCCAATGCTTTGTGCACTAGTTACACTATGATGTACACAAAATTCAATAAATTCAACCATGTCATTACCAAGCTTACGATATCTAGCAATATTGGTTGCAGGTGAAGAAACCAACAGATGATTATGTTTATCCATGACTGTGGTAAAAGAAATCATTGATGTTCTCTTTGAGAAGTTCACATTAACTTTCCATTCATATTCTGTTGTCTTAGATCATTGATTTCTTTGATTATTTGGATCCAACACTTTCTTCACCTGATACTTGCCTGTGCAACTGCACTTCCAACAAACTCTACTTAAAATTTTATTGCTATTTATTATTTGAGATTCACTTCGTCTTTTCCGGATACTAAAACCTTTCTCTAATCTATATACATTTAGAAAACTTTCAACATTGTTCCAACTATCAAAAGACTGCCCTACAGTTGTTAAAATAAAAGCCACCAAAAAAAAGATCGAAAAAGAAAAAATGCCAAAAAAAAACTACCAAAAAGGAAGAATCGCCTTCAAAAAAAGAATAATCCAAAAAAAGAGATGTCAGAAAAAAAAAGCCGCCAGAAAAGAACCACCAGAAAGAAACTGCCATGCCAAAAAAGAACCGCCAAAAAGAAGGATCGCCCAAAAAAAAGAATTGCCCAAAAAAAGAGCCATCAGAAAAAAAAAAGCTGCCAGAAAAGAACTACCAGAAAGAAACCGCCATGCCAAAAAAGAACTGTCAAAAAGAAGGATCGCCCCAAAAAAAGAATCGCCCAAAAAAAGAGCTGTCAGAAAAAAAAAGCCATCTGAAAAGAATCACCAGAAAGGAACTGCCGAAAAAAAAGAACCACCGAAAAGAACTGCAAAAATAAAGATTTAACCAAAGAATTGTAAATGAGAAACTTCAATATAGCTTTAGACAGAATGTTTATCTAAGGTTATTTTAAGTGAAGAAATGTCTGATTCTTCATCCGAAGAGTCTGTGTCATATATGAGTTGGTGATCTATATTATCATTTTCACTTATTGCTTCATCAAATAGTTCGTTGGACCCTTCGTTAATTGTGATGTTAATAGATTTAGTATCATTGAATAATTCCATAACTAAAAATATGTAGACAATAGAAGTTAATGTAATGATAATAAAATATGTAACTATAAATCTGCTTAAAGAATGTTTCACTTGTATACACTTTGATTTTCTTACATTCCTGTCTTCACTTTTAATATACGCGTTACTTTGCTTTGACTGTTTGACTATGTTCTATATGTTTAATGATAAATCGATGAACAAAAAGAAATAAAATCATGTGCAAACCGAACCCCTATTTATTTGTATAAATTAAATCTCGATCATTTACAGCTGTCAAAATAAACTTGCATCTGTCAGGGGTATACATAAAAATAAAACTATATAATGATCATTTATATGTAACCGGAGATTTCCCCTCTGGTTAACCTTAGTTATTTTCTATATAATATTATCAATTTTAAACTTAATTATCTAAAAGTTTTTAAAACAAAAATCTTTTTTAATAAGCTATTAATATATTTATTATTTCATACTATTTATTTAAAATAATACACAAATATTATTTGTTTTTATTACAACTTATCTAATTCTTATTTCTACTAATATATTTATATTAATTTTTTATTTAATTAAATACAAAATTCTTCATTATTTTGTTCTTAATTCTTTATATATATTGCTTAGTATATTCTATTCTAATCTTATTTTTAAAAAAACTTATTTTAAAATTTTTTATATTAACAATTCAAAATTTTAATATTCTATACAAAACTGCTTTTCAAATTATTGTCATTTTTTTAATATTAACAGTAAGGCTATGCTTTTATCTTTATTAAAACTTGTAAAAATTTTACAAGTAGAATATACAAAAAAATTTATATTTGAATTTTATATCTATAAGATATTAAAATTAGAGACACAAATAAGTTATCTATGACCTAAACCTATCAGAGTAGCCAAGACTCATTTAGATTTCAGAATTTGTAATTAAAATGAGAATGTTCATTTGGTATTTGATTCATTTAGAATACTATGTTTTAATTTTAAGACTAGCTATTAAGTGTAATACATTTTGTGTCAGTGAGTTTTGAAAAGTATAAGATGTTTAAATTAGCTACTAGGTTGAGGCCTAGAAGTATAGTATAGTATTTAGATTTGGGTATAAATTTGTTAGTTAAGATAAAGCAAAAGTTTAATTAAAAGTATAGTAGCAGTTTTAATAGGTAAAGTAATATCTTTAATTGAATTTATTAATTTTTTTTTTTTTTTTTTTTGGTATTAAGATGACCTCTTTGGTCTTTTGACTTTTATTAATCACTTGTCGGCATTGTGGTTCAATGAACCACTACAGGAGAGCGTAC
>CAJVQA010010621.1:0-11266 GCA_910591915.1 Cetraspora pellucida | reverse complement strand
CCTAAAAGTATAGTTTAAAATAACAGTTATTAGATTTAATATTATTAATAAGCTTTTTAATTTATTTTATAAAATATCATGTATTAAAAGTGATAATACAACCTATATTAAATATTAGTATAATGTGTAAATCAAAACAAACAAAATTTAATTCTTTTAATATTAGAATAAAAGTAAAAGATAAAAATTAAAAGAGATAAGACTTATAGTAAAATTATATGAGAAATTTTTTTTATTAAAGCCCAAAAAGTAGTTTTATAGACAAAATTTTGTGCTATAATCAAATTTTTAAAAAATTCTTTATTTTGTTTAACAAAGTTACTTTTCAGATTAAACCTGATCTTAAATTTTAATTGGCTACAATGCTCTAGTGCTATAAAAATATTCCTTTAATTATAAATATACATTCAATTTTTAAAGTTTATAATTTGATTGGCTGATAACTGAGATTGGATTACATATAAATCATCAGCAAATGAAATACTATTGTACATGCCATTATAGTCATTTTTTTATTATTGATACATATTATAAAATAAGATGAAAAAATTATAGTTTATAATTTTTTTTTAATAATAATTAAAGTATATTGTAAATACATTTTTATTACTTGATTAATATAAGGGCTTTAGAAAATTTATAATAATTTAATTAATTTTAGGAATATATAAAAAAAAGTCATCATCCAGTTTAAATAATTATAATAAAAATAATAAAAAAAACAAAATATTAAGAATGAATGAAATAATAAAATAAAATTAATAAATTTTATAATTTTTATAAGTATTATTTATGCAAACTTTGTTGCACAAAACCCTTATTAAATAAAGTTTTTATAATTATAGCTTGAGTAAATAGTTTGATTTCTTTTACAGTACAAGCTATTTTACTTTGAAGTTAGAAATTATAAAAACATAGCATTTATTATAAAAAAATTATACATGATTATTAAAATGCAAATAAATTAATTTTACTTTACTTTCACTTATTCATAAATTGATTCTATCCTAATCCTTATTATATTTATAAAGACAGCTATCTCTTTGATAATAAGAATGCTAAAATAAGTTATGTGATCAGTCAGCTAATTAACAAAAATATTTAAATTAAAAAATAAAATTTTTTATTAAATAAATATTATAAATATCAAATTTTTTAGATTTCATGCCTAGTGTATTCTAATTACTTTATTTTAAAAATAGTTATAAGGCAATTAGTATGCTTATAACTTTTTAAAAATATTTAAAATGTATAGTACAAGTTAGTATTTGAAATTTTCTTTATATTTCAAAAGTTTATTAGTAAATTTCTTTTAAATTTATTATATTAAGAAAAGTATTTTTATATAAACTGTTCATTATAACAAGAATGGTTTATATTTAGAAATGTATTTAACTATTTCTATAGTATATTGATAAAGTAAGCATAAAATATTTTTTTGTTTTTAAATTATTCAATTAATATATATATTTACTCTAAAGAAAAGCAGATTATATTAATAAATTCTAGTAACTTTGAACTTTTTGTCACATGCATGCAAATATTGTCAAAGTTATTCTTTTGATTTTAATAAATATAAGATATTAAAAATGTAAATTTTGTGTAGCATATAGAAACTAATTGTTATAGCAAATTGATTTTCTAATTTTTGCAAACATATCAAAATTAATTAGTAAAAGGATTGCATATAAAAAATTAAATTTATTTGAAGCTGTGTTAAAAAGATAAAAACTTTTATAATTTTAAGAAAAAGGTTTAATCAAATCAAAATTCTTTTCACAGATGACATGTAATTTTTTGATTATAAATATACTATACAGTATACTATAAAATGAAGAAGATGCTATATCAGTTTAAAACTAATGGCAGAACTAATTTAGGAATTAATAAAAGTTAGCTAACAGTAAGCATAATGATAATAACAAAGTAAGATTAAATTTTTAATATTAATAATTAATTGTAAAACAGTATTTTAAATTATTTTACATTAAAGATAAATTATGAAACTGATAATAATATAAATGATGAAGCTGTTAATAACTTTATAGTAAGAGCTTCAAAAGATTAGCAATATAATAGAAATGTTAATAATTTATTATTTACTATATTATGCTTTTTTTTATATATATTGAAGAAATTTTATTTATTTTTTTGTATCAAATTTTTAGAATGTATTATCAATTTCTTTAATCATTAATAATAAGATAAATTTTCAATTACTATTAGAAACTTATAATTATTTTTAAATTATGTATTTAAATTATATATTTAAATTATAACTATTAAAAAAATAATATTGAAAATGAAAGATTTTCTATAAATAATAAAAATATTTATAATAAGAATATATATAATAAAAATAAATATATATAATAAGAATATAAATAATAAGAATATAAATAATAAATATAATAAAAATGCTAATATAGTTAAACATTAACAAAAAAGAGTTAAAGTTCTATAATTCATCAAAAAAATAACAATAAAATTAATTAAGCTGAAATTGCATTTTTATTAGTTTGAATTATTTATATAGATAATAATCTGATATAAAAAATATTAAGTGATTAGTTTGAATTTAAATAATTATTACTAACTATTAATATTTTTTAAGAATGTAAACAACAAGGACTAGGGATGTGGTGATCTAATAAAGTAAATAGGTTATCAACCTTCAAGAGATTCAATTCCTACAGATGACAAATTTTGAAAATTATATCTGTGTTATAATAACTGTCTCTTGTAATTAGTTAAGTTTTGGGCATCTGTAATCTTAAATATACTAAGTTAGGTTCCATCTGACATTGGGAACTCAAGACATCTATGTGAAATATAATGTTATACATATATAGAAAAATGTAAAAAACTAGTGTTGCATAAGACTTTGGTACAAACCTGTAATAAGACCATTAGGTGTAGAAGGCTAAGAAACTGAAGAGATAGAAACCTACTTGAAAATTTTAAATAAAGAGGTAGTAAAAATTTTTGATTGTACTGTTGGACTGATGAAAGCCTATGAAACACTCATAAAGAAATTGTTGAATAAACTAAATAACAAGTATATGATAAAAGCACATCACCAACTAGGCTGCTAGAATTACCAAAGAAAAAGAATATATAAGTATACCATACTGGGCCATTTGGATTAATAGTTTGGAAAGTTCTATTAGTTCTGAGTAGTAATTAGTAAAGGATAATAAGAAGATGTCAAAAAAGATAAGTACTAGAGTTTGTATGAACTTTATAAGAATAATAGCAGTTTAATAGATAACTCTGACTACAAGTGTTAGTTTCAGCTATAACATCAAACTGGTTAGTAGTAAAAAAGAATACAGCTTACTCTGGTAAGTTTATCTTAATGATAAAAATAGTCTAAAGATTATAATCCTAGGGTTAATGGCAAATAATCTAGTTTGTAACCTAATGAAGTTAATATCAAGATCAAATCAGAAGATTTAAATAAAACATCTAAGCAGAAAAATAGGTATGACAACTGGTAAGAAATCTCTAAGTGAACTTCTTAAATAGGTAATATAGAAAAGTTACATATGTAGCCAATTGTACACTTGTCTGATAGTTCAATATAAATATATTTATATGAATATGTACTAACATAAATATTAATAAAAAGTTAGGCTGAAGAGGTCATCTTAAAAACAAAAAAAAAAGTAAACAATAAGAACTTATATAATAAGTTAAATGTATATACAAAAAATACTTTATTTTATAGAATTAAATATTTTTTTGGTTAAAAAGAATTGAGAAGCAAAAGTTGTTAGCAAATGTTAGAATATTTATTAATATAGAATTGTATTTATTTTTTTAATAAATAATTTAATTAACTTTGCAAAAGAATTACAATACAATAATCTGTAATATGATAAGTATTCAGATTCAAATAAAGAAATTACTAAACAAAATAATTTGGCCTAAAAGCACAAATCTAAAGTTAACTAAAATTTTAAAACTTCAAAAAATCTTAAAAAAAATTATTTCAATAATAAATAGATAAATAAGATAAATAAATCTTATTATAAAAATAATTTATAATATTCTAATATTTTTTTATAAAAATTAAAATTTGATGCACTATGCACTATGATGTATTTATTATAATTTAGGATAGTATATTAGCATATAACAGTTTTTTTAGTTAAATTATATTACTTTGTGTAATACATATGATCTTGTGTAACATAACACATGACCTTGTATAACAGCATAATATATATTTGTTATATAAATTATATATATCAATTACTGTACAGCACTGCATACAATACCCTCCTGAAGTAGTATCTCTCCTTTTTTTGACAAATGATTTGTAATCTAATTTTCTTAATTATAGTGCAATCTTTTTATATGGTTTGATATATCTAATAGCAAAATATATATTGATCAGTAACAATTATTTGTATTATTCTCTATTCTTTTACTATTTGGGAGGTATTATTTAATCTAGACCAGCTTTTTTAAAAAACACCTAGGATACTATATACAGCACTGTACAGTAGTTATATTTATTTGTATTATTAAGAGGTGCACTATGATGCAGGTGCACTATTTTCAAAAAATTTTTTTTTTATAATTAAATTATATTTTATAGTTTTATGATATTATGTTTTTTAATATTGGTGTTTTTTGATTTGTTTATTAATAAAAGAGTGTACTAATATTACAACTAAGCATAATAAACAAGTTAACAACAAAAATTCAATAAGTATATATTTAAATTTATCTATGCTTTTACAAAAAATTTTACTAAATATTATATTTTTTATAATATTTTCTAGAGCTTATTAGAAACTCAAATAAGAAGTCTTGAGTTTTATAATATTATATTTTTTTAATGGTAGTGTTTTCTAATTTATTTATTAATAAAAAAGTAATACTAATATTACAACTAAGTATAATAAACAAGCCAACAATGTAAGTTTAGTAAGTTTATATTATTATATTTATTAAAACTTTATTTATAATTTAATATGAATTTTATTTATTTATACTAAATTTTTAGAATCTAAAAAGTGTTTCTGTGAATTTTACAAATTCAGAATTTAATAATATGTTTTAAATTTTTAATTTTATTTAAATTTAAATAATTCAGAATTTATTTTTAAGAACTACAAGTTTAATTATTTATAATTTTTTTAAAACAACAAATAGAATTATTTGCCTATAGCAAATATTTTAAATCATTATTAGATTATGCAACAAGATTGAATAAACTAAGAATAATAAAAGAAATGTCTGGTAATTTTGCATCAAATAAAAATGATCTAGTAGAAATATATTTATGACCAATTAAAAAATATTTTAATAAAGATTTAACACAAGTATTATTAAAGCTATTGCCAAAACTTATAAAAAAATATTAACAGTTATTTAAAGTATTTTCAAGTATAAAACCAACACTTTGAAAATTGTTAAAAAGAGATCATTAATTAATAGCACAAAATGCTAAAATTACATTGGACAAGTGAAGTACTGAACAAGAAAAAAGGATCAAGTATTGGGATTTTAATAGATGAAACCTAAGAAAAACATGTTAAAGTAGCTAAAAGACATAGCAAATATATGATAAAAGTAAAGCTATACTTTAAACAACTAGTACTGATAGTAATAGGGGTGTATAATCTATCAAATGACAAAGCAACCAGTAAGAAAATACAGCAAAAAATTGTGGAAATAGTAGCAAACAAAAGAAAGCATATAGAAATAGTTATACTTAGAAATTTCAATTATACAGTAAACAATATACTAGAAAACTACATTTACAAACAACAGATTATAAAAAACTGCCAATTTTTAATTGGATTAAGAAGCAAGATTTTATAAACTCTTTTAGAAATTTGCATCTAACAAAGAGAGCATACACATGGTCAAGTCAAGAAGCAGCAACAAGAATTAACTATATCTGGTTGTCAGAAACAATTGCAGCTGGTCTTTAAGAAGCCAATATAGAGAAAGCAGAAGGTATAACAGGCAGTGATCACAAGATATTAACAACAGTTATATAATTAGAGCACATAATTGTAAACCAGAGCTATGCAGAAATCAAACATAAAGACCAAATAATAACAATATATCTATATAAGGAAGCAAAGCAAAAAGATTGAAAAGAATATACTAAAGAGCTTCAAACACAATTGGAGTAAAAAAATATGCTGAAGCAACTAGAAGAAAATAGAAGAAGCAGTTTGTATAGTATAGATATGCTAGATCATATAAAATATAATAGAAGAAGCAATAATAGAGGTAGTGAATAAAAAAATTTTAAAAAGAAGATATTTAACATAAGAGCAAATAGAAAACATCATTAAAAAAAATCACAGTAGAATAGGCACATAATTGAATTACAACAAATAATCAAAAAAGCAAAAATAAAAAGAAACTAAGAGATAGAAAAAGAAAAGAAAGAAAAAATAAATAAGAAACTTATAGACATCAGTAAAGAAATGAAGTAGTATTACTAAAGCTATACAAAACAATGGTCAAAAGCTTGGATAGATAACATAAAAGACTGGCAAAGAATTTTAAAAGACAGAAAAAAAGAAGAAAGAAACAATCCTAAAAAAAACAAATAGAAGGAAATATAAATAGAAGATGTGAGATAATAAAAACTGATTAAGAATGAATAATTGCTAGCCTTTTGAACAAACTATATAAAAAGATAGTTCTGAACAGATTTATAATCCAAAGCAAAGAAAAACCAGTCTAATAACAGAATCTAAGGCTGTTTTGGATAGTTTGGCAAAATATTTTAAAAATCAATTTAGAAAATAAAAAACCAAACTAGAAGAGATGCCTAAAAAATGAATAGAAGTATACAATCTAAAAGAGTAAATCAAGAAGTACTAATATAAAAAGTTAGAAGAAAAGATAGAAGAAGAAGAATGGGAAGATGAATTAAAAGAACTCAAAGCCAATATTGTTTTAGAAATATCAGATATAAGCTACACTTTAATAAAATGAGCAGAAAAGAAATCACAAAAGATCTTCAGAGCCTTTGCAAATCTGGTCTTAGAAACAGAAGAATGCCAAAAAAGTAAAAAGTAGTACAAGTTTATTCAATCCCAAAAGATGTAAACTAAAAATATAATCTAAACAATATTAGACCAATAGCATTAATTAAGACTTTTAGGAAGTTAGTCACAAAGGTGGTAACAAGAAGGCTAGTCAAGATATTTACAGAAAGAGAATACTCAAAGAACTATATTATGCAAACTTGTCTGACAACTTAACAGAGTAACCAATACATATGCTAAATATAATAATAAAAGAAGCACAAGAGAAAAATAAAGAAACATAGATACTTTTGCAAAATATGAAGAAGGCATTTGACTCAGTCTTGTTGAAAAGCTTAGAGTGGGCTCTTAGAAGAGTTAAAATACTAAAAGAACAATTAAATACATTATCAACTTCTTCTGTAAATATCAACTTAAGGTGATTACAGCTTGTGGCCTAACAGAAGAAATAACAGCAGAAGATGGTATAGATCAAGGAGAAGTGATTTCTTTACCTGTTTGGTGGCTTTTCTATGATCTATTATTAGAAAAGATTTAAGAAGATAAATTACCAAGTTATATAGTAGAGCAAGAAATACTAAAAAATACAGACATAATTGTATCACAAAACATAGACAAGCAGCAATTGCTTATGCAGATAATACTACATGAATCACAAATAGCAAAAACCAACTGCTAAGAATTTTTGAATTTTCAGAGAAGTTCTTCAAAGTAATGATATTAAAATAAATGAAATAAAATCAAAGCTCATAGTAATAAATTCTAGACTGAGAAAGAAAGATAGAGAAATTACATTTGAACAGAGTACAATAACAGAAGAACCAAAAAACAAAATTATAAGATTATTAGAAATTTGACCAAACAGCAGAATGTAAGAGTCACTAGTTTGCAAAAAAGCAAAAAGAATAGTTAGCCAAATAGTTAAAGACCTTAAATATAAAAAAATTGACAATGAGCCAGATTACTATATAAATAATACAGTAATAATTCCAAAATTAAAATATCTTTTGCAGTTAGCAAGAATGTCAGAAAAGATGATTGACAAGATTTACTAACCAATAATATGTTTGGCAAAACATAAGTGCAATATGATGAAAACAACAAATAACTGCATAATTAAGTATAAGGATTTGTAAAACTGTAATTCACTAAGTTAAGAGATAGCAACAAAGCAAATAAGCAGTTTATTTGCAAGACTTAATAGAAAAGATACTTTAGATAATCTAACAAAGTTTAGAATAGCTTAAGGATGTCAAAAAGCAGACTTAATAAAAGACATTTGGGACACTAAAAGAAGATCAGAAAAAATGAAGTATTGGAAGCACAACTTAGCTTGTTGAATAATAGTTAAAACAAAGGAGATAAGAATAAATATTAGAGTAAAAATCATCTGTAGAAGTCATAATTATGGAATAAATATAAGAGACTTAGTTATGATTAAATTATAGATAGCAAGTAGTAGCACAATAAATGAATAGGGTTTAATATATTTGACCAACTTATAAACATAAAAAGGGAGAACCTAATTATGTGAAGACAACTCAAAAATCTTTTATAGCTGTTATGTAAAGGAAAAAAAACCAAATGGTTTAGTGAAATAGA
This sequence comes from Cetraspora pellucida, assembly GCA_910591915.1. Taxonomy (NCBI): domain Eukaryota; kingdom Fungi; phylum Glomeromycota; class Glomeromycetes; order Diversisporales; family Gigasporaceae; genus Cetraspora; species Cetraspora pellucida. The sequence continues at coordinate 2,636 of CAJVQA010010621.1, read as the reverse complement.
AGAAAAGATGTTAATAACACAGACAAGTAGAAAAATACACAACCAATACAAGATTAGAGATTACAACACACAGATGCTAATGATTAACTAGACAAAAATATCTAAAGACAGAAAAAAAAAAGATGGATTGTACATGAACCAAAGTATAATTAGCAACTTAGTAAAATATCAAAGAAGAAAAAAAAAAAGATCTTAACTAAACATTGACTACTACAGAAACTGAGATAAATAAATGCAAAGAGTGTAAGAACAGAACAAATAACAGATAATTGTAAAAAATGAATAAGATAGAATAATAATATAAAGGCAGTTTCAGAAATATTAGTAGAGAAAGGCAGTAATAAGATTAATGCAATATTAGAACAAATGCTAAAAAACAGAACAATTAAAGAATGGAGGAAAGAAGAAAGAAGTCTAATTAAGCTAAAACAAGTAGAAAAATTAGAGACAAAATTAATCAAGAAACAAAAATTTGATAGTGAAGTTACAGATTATATAATAGAGGCCCTAATGAGAAACAAAAAAAAAAAATAAAATCAAATACATTCTTTATACAGATAGAGCATTATATAAAGAGAAAGTGAAAAATAGTATAGAAAAGATAGGTATCAGTTGGATGCAAGTTAGTAACAGAGAAAACTGACCAGAGGAAGAAATGACACTAGGACTTGAAGGTTGGCCTTCAGCAACAATAGCAGAATTAGCAGCAATATGGTTAGCAATTTTAACTATACCAGAAAGGAAGTATATAAAAGTGTATACAGATAGCCTCACAGCATTAAAACACATTAATAGAGTAATTTAAGAGATAGAAGATAACAAAGTCTTGAAAAAGAAAAATGTAATATAGATAATGAATATTGTAGGTCTACTTAAAAGCAAGAACAATAGAATAGAATTAGTTAAGGTTAAAAATCACAGTAATAATAAGTGGAATAACAAAGCAGATTTACTTATAAAAAAAAAAACAATGTGTAGAAGGACAATATTTACAGAAAAAATTAAGTGTAACAAAATAGAGTACTAATTAGAATAGAAAAATAGAAAAGTTGATATACTAACAAAACTTTTTTGTAAAATAGTTACAAATGTCAAAATTGGAGCTAAGTGGAGAGAAACAAATCCAATTCAAGCACTAGAGCCAGAAACTGAGAATACTTGATACAATTGGTTAAGCTTTTGAAAAAAAATAAATAGAACAAAAAGTGTATATTGCACAACAAAGAAACTTAGTACAAGAAGAGCAACAATAATTAAATGCATAATGGATAGCCTACTAACACTAAAAGAATTAAACAGAAAAAGATCAGAAATATATACAATGACTGATTGCCAAGTATGTTAAAAAGATAAAAAGAAAACTCAAGCACATTTAGCAAGCTGCATTGAACAAAAAAACTTATGTTAGAAGATGCAAAAGGTAATAATAGCGGCAGCATGAAATAGTCTTATAGAAAATAAAAAAGTTAGAATTCCACCTTTAGTGCTATATAAGACACTATTTAGAAAAACAGAAGCAGAGAAAATTACCAATAGAATTGCTTTAATAAAAGAGCTAACAATGAATAAGATTGAAAAAAGAATCAGTCAGATTCTAGACAGACAGGTAACACAAAAATGCATAGATATAGTAACAAGAACAGTATAAAATACATTCTTTAACCAAGTATGAAGAGTTAGTATAAAAAAATACAAGAATAGGAAAAGAAGGTTAATATAACAAGCAAAATAAAAAAGATGCTTAAACCAAAAGAAGATCAGAAAAAAGAACAAAGAAGAATAAGATAGCAAAGAAGAAAGAAAAGGAAAAAAAAGTGAAAAAAATAAACCCAATAAAAAAAGAAGCTTGGAAGACAATTGATATACTTGTCACAAAAAGGAAAAGACCTTTCTGGTATGGCTTTAAGTAGTTAGACAAGCAGTCTATCTCTAACTAAGATAGTGCAGCAGGTTGCATTTAGGTACCAATATAGTGGCTGAGTGATACTAGACTTGAGTATTAGAAAATTCTATATAATTATAAATGTATATAGTTTCAAGAATCTTAATAAAGTACTAGCATAACTGCTTAAGGTTAAAAAAAAAAAATACTAAAATTACTTTATTCTTTGTTAGATGTCTTTTTTATATTGTTGATACTTTGTCAATAAGAATAGCAAAAAGAAATAAGCCAAATAGCATTAGAATAGACTACAAATAATTAAAAGAATCTTGTATTTAAGTTAGAATTAACAAAATAGTAAATAATTTGGAAAAAATTTTTTATTAGATAAAATTTTAATAATATAAACAACTTTGACAAAACAAATATTTGCTTAGAAAATTTTTGTTCATGTTATATTATATATAATTCAAAAAATTTATTTGTCTTTTGGGAATTATTGTTACTATACATCATATTTCTAATAGTATAACAACCTATATATTTACTAAATGCAATATTGATGCTTTTTATATTTATTATTTCTGGTTTAGTATAACAATATCATATAGCTATTTTATTAAAAAATTTATTAAATAAATAAATTCTTAAGCTTTTAAATAAATATAATTTACTAATTTAGGTCACAGATAAATTAGTCTGAGCTTCTATTCTTTCTATAATATTTTAAAAGTAGACTTGTACTTTATGTAAA
>CAJVQA010010620.1:0-11266 GCA_910591915.1 Cetraspora pellucida | reverse complement strand
GGTTTGTGACAAAGGATTAGCCTTATCAAGATTAGAAGCACCTCTGGCACTGTGGAATGACTAAGAATAGAAGGTAATCATCCACATAGAGAAGTTGTAGCCTGTCCTGTACATCTAAAGGTTCCAAACTGGAGCTCTGGTCACACTTATATAGAAGCCTATGGCGAAACAAGTGGAACATACCAACATAAATGCTGTACCAATCATGGTTGAGATACCTAAATTGAAAGTGAAAACCTACTCGAACATGATATAGACATCTTAGTTTAAATATAGATTCAGGTTAGGATGTTCTTAAAAAGGCAAGGGGATTGCCCACGGTTGGAAACATAACAAAGGAAAACCTGCAGCATAGTGTGACAGTAGTAGAAACATCGGTCAATGGCTAAAAGGAGATATGTACTCATCCTTGAAATAGAGTTCCATCTATACTATAAAAGGGAGTAATTAAGGGGCAGGTTAGATGCACAATCTATTGGAAATGATGCTAAGACCAAGAAGGGTTGCAAACTAGCAGCGGCAGCAGGAACCTGGCTTAAGATATGTACTACCAGTACCTAAATTGGAAAGTTAGCAGTGGCAGCAGGAATCTGGCTTGAGATACATGCTAGAGAGGCACCCTTCGGGCAAACCAAAGATGGTAGCTCAAAAGGAGCGAATGACCTGGTGGACCAATTTGGGAGTTGTAAAAATAGGTTGAGACATGGAGGAAATATGTAGGTTACCTAATATAATTAGTAGTAAAACAAAAATCCAGGTTAGGTGTGAATGGGACACAATACAAAACTCTAGTAGGTTTAGGTTGCAAATAAATATGTCTGAGTCCTATGTCTAAATAGATATATAGTGATAGATGATGTATAATAGATTTGTACTAGCTATAACAAGTATACTAATAAAAGACTATAGGGCATGACCTCAACTTAATAAAAAAAAAAAAAAAAACTTTACAAAAGTACTATTAGAACAAAGCATATAGTCACCTTCAAACTGAAATTGTGATAGTAAAAAAATATATGCAATGAAACTACTAGCATTTAATGTACCAAGTAGCTTACAAAAAGAAAAAACAAAGTTTGTTAACGGATTACTGGTATTAATAAACATATTAAAGACATTAAAGAACTGTTTAAAGAAGCAATGCTTAGATTATACTTAAATTTGATTGTAAATACAGCAGAAAAGAAGCAATTAACAAGATCCAAAAAAACATAATAATTAGTTCAGAATGATTCCAGATATGGAAAAATAAGATGAAGATAAAAATAAAGAAAAAAAAAAATTAAAGCAAAATGATGAAGTAAAAAGAACATAAAGAACAAAAAAGTAAAAAACAAAACTTATGATCAAGAAAAAGCAGATACAGACAAAAAAATTGAAAATATAGTAATACTAATAGTATAAGATCTACTAAAGAAGATTTTAGAATATAAAGTTAAGTATTTAATAAAAAAGATAGATAAAATAACAGCTTGCAAAATTAAAAAGATTACATATAGAACAATAGCAGTAATAAAGACAAAAAGAGAAAAAGAACAAGCATTTCTATAAGTAATCCTTTTAAGAAATAGAAAATTGGCAAAAATAATAACAAATAAAAATGAAAAAAAAATTTAATTTACTATGAGACTAAAAAGAATATCAAAAAGAATCTTTGAATTAATTCTAATATGAGAACTCAAAGTCAGAAAAGCAATAGCAGTATATATTCTATTAAACAGATGAAGAAGACCAAAAAACTATGCAGTAGTATTATTTAGAAACCAAGCAGACTTAGATATAATAACTAAGAAAAAAGTTTGGTACAATAGAGTCTCAATATTCTAAAAAATTAAAACAAGAAAAATAGATGAAGAACTTTATAGAAGTAGTAATAAAATGCAAAAAATACAAAGAAAGAAAACAGCAAAAGATATTAGTTCAAAGAAAGAACATATAAAAATAGAAGAGTTCACAAATGAGAATAAATATAACATAAAGTCAAAAGATAAAAGAGATGAATAAGAAAACAAAAGCTATTAGAACAAAAAAAAATAAAAAAAAACTTTAACATTATAGTTAAAAAACAAGAAAAACCAAAAGAAGAAACTAAAAGCACAAGAAATTACAGGAATAAACAATAGATGTAAAAAACATACTAAACCAAATACTAAAAAATTAGAAAGATTAAAGATAGTGCATAAAAGGTCCAACCTGATCACTTTTAAAGGCATCTTGGTTGAAAAATAAAAGTAAATGAGGAGCTCAAGAATTTTTTATAAAGAGAAAGAGAAGTATTAGAAAGAAAAACAATATCTTCTTATCAAAAGAAAAAAAAAGCAGAAAAGAAAAAAAAGGCAGTCAAAATGGAAATATTACAAAATCAATTAAAAGAAAAATAAAAAGAAAAAAAAAGAGATAAGGATTGCATGTTATAATATTAATAAACTAAAAACCAAAGGTTGGAAGCTTGAAAATCTGCTTAGCTGGGCAGAAGAAGAGAGAATTACAATACTAAGAATTACAAAAATAAATTTTGCAATAAGAAAAAGGAAATTTTTAGTATACAAGATGACAAAAAGATATGTCAAATATTGAAGTAATGCAGCAGAAAACAAGAAAAAAGGTTTAGATTTAGAAGTTCTGATAAAAGAATAATAGGTAAAACATATAGGTGTTATTAAAAAAATAAATAAGTATATAATAGAAATTACATTATACTTTAAGCAAATAGAATTAATAGTAATAAAGGTCTACATACCACCAAGCAACAAAGAAATAAAAAATGTATTTAACAAAAAATAGTAGAAATTGTTATAAGAAAAAATAGACAAATACAAATAGTAATTATAGAAAACTTTAATTATATAGTGAACAATATTTTAGATAAACAAAACTTACAAGCTGCAAACTATAAAAGATTGTTAATATTTAGTTAGATAAAAAGACAAGACTTCTACAATACATACAGAAAAATGCATCTAATTAAACAAAGATACATATGGTCAAATTCAGAAACAGCAACAAGGATTAACTATATATAGGTATTAAAAGAACTAGCTTTAGATTTACAAAAAGCAGAAATTGAAATATAAAAGAAATCACTGAAAGTGATCACAAAATAGTAATATCAGAAATATAGATAAAACATATAATAGCAAAAAGCAGCAAGACAGAAGTTAAAAGAAAAATCTAATTAAAAACAATATATTTATAACAAGACAAAAGAGAAAGAGTAGGAGAGTTATGCACAAGAGTTACAAAAGCAATTAGAAATAAAAAAAGCTTTGAAAAATATACAAAAAAAAAGAATAAGAAGTAAAAAAGAAAATACAAAAAATTAACAATATATGAAATATGATAGAAGAGGCAATTATAACAGTAGCAAACAAATATATATTAAAAAAAAAAGTCTATAACATAATAATAAACAGAAGCATAGTTAAGAAGATCAACAACAAGAAAAAATCATCAGAGTTTCAAAAACTAGTCAAGTGTGCAAAAACAAAAAAAAGGCAAAAAGTTGCAAAAACAAATATAAATAAAATAAATAGAAAACTCAAGATGCTAGACAAGAAAATCAGTACAAAATTACTAAAAATCTAGAAACAATAGTTTAATGCTTGGATAGAGAATATAAAAGGCTAGCAGAAAATTCTTTAAAAGAAAAATAAGAAAAAATGAAAACAAAAAACAAAGATGACAAATAGAAAATAACATAGATAAAAAATATGAAATGATTAAAACTGATCAAAAAAAATAATAGCCAGCCTTTTGAATAAGCCATATAAGAAGATAATACTTAATGGAGTAATCGAACAAACAGAAGAAGAAACTAGAATAGTGATAGAATCAAGACTAGTTAAAGAAATAATAGTAGAACATTATAAAAAACAATTTAAAAGAAGAAATATAAAATTAAAAAAAATTCCAGAAAGCTGAAAAAAAATCTATAAATTAAAAGATTATATTAAAGAAGAATGATATAAAGAAATTAAAAAGAAAATTAAAAAAGAAAATAGGATGAGATAATTAAAGAATACAAGACAGAATCAGCTTTAGAAATATTAGAAATAAGCTATGCTCTAATTAAATAAGCAGAAAAAAAAACATAAGAGGTTTTTAGAACTTATACAAACTTGTACTTAAAAACAAAAAAGATACCAATAAAATAAAAAATAGAATAAGTATACTCAATACTGAAAGATATAGAATGTGGATACAGTTTGAACAATATTCAACCAATAGTATTAATTGAAATATTTAGAAAAGTTGTAACAAAGTCAATAAAAAAAGGCTTAGCAAAATATTTGCTAAGAAAAAAATACTTAAAGAATTAAACTATGCAGACCTATTAAAAACCTTAATAGAACAACCAGTACATGTTCTAAACATAATAATAAAAGAGGTAAGAGAAAAGAATAAAGAGTGTAAATACTTCTATAAGATATAAAAAAGGCATTTAACTCAGTTTTACTCAAAAGTCTTGATAAAAAATCAAAATATTCAGAATAACAATTAAGTATATCTTAAACTTTTTTTATAAAAGACAACTTAAAATAATTACAGCTTATAGCCTAACAGAAAAAATAACAGCAAAAATGAAATAAATTAAAATAAAATAATAGTATCACTAATATGGTGCCTTTTTTATGATTCACTATTAGAAAAGATATAGAAAAATAAAAGATTAAGCTATATAATAGAACAAGAGATTAAAGAGAAAATACATTATAACAACATTATAAGTTACTGCCAAGTAGCAATTACATATATGGATAACACAATATGGATTGTGAGTAATAAAGACAATTGCTAGAAACTCTAAAGATGACAGAAAAGTTCTTTAATATGAATAATATAAAAATAAATAGATCTAAATTAAAACTGATAATAATAAATAAAAAATAAAAAAGAAAAAAAAATAACTTTTAAAAGAAGCAAGATAATAGAAAAGCCAAGAAACAAGATAGTTTGTTTATTAGAAATCTGGCTAAACAACAAAATATGAAAAGTCTTAGTAAGAAAAAAAGTAAAAAGAATAATAAGCCAAACAATAAAAGACCTTAAGTATAAGAAAATGACAATAAGCCAAATTGTATATATAAACAATATGATAATAATACCAAAATTAAGCTACATGTTGCAATTAATAAAGATATTATAGAAAAAAATAAATAAAATATGCCAATCAATAATATGTTTGGCAAAACAGAAAAGCAATTTACCAAAAATACTAGAGAACTGCATTATAGAGTATAAGAACCTTGATAGTTGCAGAACCCTATAAGAAAAACTAATAATGAAACAAGTAAGAGGCCTAGTAGCAAGACTAAACAGAAAAGATGAACTAGGGTAGCTAATGAAATTAATAATAATACAGAGTTGTCAAAGAGCAAGCTTAACAGAAAATATATAGAAAATAGAAAAATTGTCAAAAGACAAGTCATATTGAAAGAACAATTTAGCCTGTTGGACAATAGTTAAAGCAAGAAAGTTAGAAATAAATATAAGTACAGAAAGTAAATTATAGACAGCAAATAGTTATTATTCTAAAGTAATTAAACTAGTAGAACTATGACTGTAGAAAAAAAGTAGAACCAAAATAAGTAAAACAGGACTAATATATCTAAATTAGCTACTCAACACAAAAGAAGAAAGACTAATAACATAACAGCAATTTAAAAGCTATTAAAAACAATTGAGTAAAGGCAAAATGCAAAGTGATTCAAGATAATAAAAACAAAAGTATTTAATAGATTTGAAAGCAAGAAGTTAAAAAAAAATTTAAAACTAGCAAATATAACATACAGGCAATAAAGATTGAGTAGAGAAGTCTGTTAAAGAATAGAAGAAAAAAAGAATAGATAGTATACAGTGCAATAAAGAATAGGCAATTGAGAAAAATAATTAAAAAGAAGAAAAAGAAACTACTAAAAGAACACTGGCAGATGCATAATATAAAAAATAATTTAATGACTAAAATCAACAAATGTAAAGGATGTAGAGAGAAAAAGAAACAATAGAAAACAGATACCAATATTGAATAAAAATCAACAAGATAAATATGATTTCAGATATCCTAATAAGGAAAAATAACAATATAATTAAGGTAGCTATCAACTAACTAATAGGATATACAAAAACAAAGAAGTTAAAAAAAAATGAACAAAAGCTAATAGAACTTAAAATGTTAGAAGAATTAGAAATAGAATTAGTTAGAAAACAAAAGCTGAGAGAGAACATTAATTAAAAGTTATAGAGATTTTAAGAAGAAATATATTGAAAGACAAGAATAAATATATAATATATACAGACAGTATAGCAAAAAGAAGAAACAATAGATAAAAACATGAGTATAGGATAAGTGCAAATAAGCAAATTACAAGATTGGTCAGAACAGAAGGTAGCATTAGGGTTAAAAGGATGGCCTACATCTATTACAGCTAAAATGCTAGCTATATAGGTAGCAGTTTTAACAATACCAAAAAAGAAAAAACTAGAAATATTTATAAATAGCAATGTAGCAATTAGGAACATTAGTAAAGGCTTAGCATGTATAGATAGAAATGAAGTTTTTAAGAAAAAAAATGCACTATAGGTATTGAAGATAATTGATATAATTAGAACAAAAAACATACAAATAAAGTAGATTAAAGTAAAAAGTCATAGTAAGAATAAATAGAATAATAAAGCTAATAGTCTTGTAAAGAAGAGAACATTAAGCAGTAAGATAATATTTTTAGAAGAAGTCAGCCATAAAGAGATAAAGTACTGCCTTAAGTAAAAAAACAAGCAAATAGACTTACTAACAAAACTTTTATATAAAATAGTAACAAATATCAGATTGAAAACAAAGTAAAAAAAAAACAATAGTGATCAAGAATATAGAACTAGCAACAAAAACAATGATCTATGATTAAACATACTTTTGAAGAAGGCTGAAGTTATTTAAAGGAGTATATTGTTTGACAAAAAGAAGTGCTTTTATAAAATATATATTAAACATACTGTCATTACAAATTAACTAAAATGTAATTTGATTATATCTTAATAACAATACTAAATAAACAAATAATTACTCAACTTTTTACTTAATCAAAATAAATCTTTTAAAATCAAAACACTATTTAATATCTTACTAACATTATATTGTCTTTATAAACTATATTCAGACAGCTTTCAGTATAATAACTACATTATTTGCCAAATATTAGAACACTTATTATACTAGTTACTTTGTCCTAATCTGACAAATCTCACTAGCATTATTACAGAAACAAGTTCTGAAATTATTAATAATAACTTATTATTAAATATTATACAATCACAATTACAACAATTATATTATCTACTAATTTAATATAACAGCTTATTAGTTAATAATGTTTAATAAGAACAAAACAGCATATATATAATATTATAAGAATATGTATTAACAAACCTAATTACAACAATTAAACCTTATACTATATCTTATTAAACAGCAACCTTAATAACTATCAAACTTCTTACTAAAATATCACAAAAAATATATAATTACATCTAAAAACTATATGCTACTAAACTAGTATAATAGAAAAAAACCAACAATATTATATCAAATAACAGATTTACAACCTATAGAAGATTCTATAATCACTTTAATTAATATTATAACATATACTATACAGTTTGTCAACTGTGTAATTTATCTAACCAACTTTATACAAAAGATAATAATTGTCTACTACTAAGAAATGCACTTCACAAAATTGATCTTTGGTTTGTATACTAAATACTATATAGCTATTTTATAAATAATATCTTATACTATCAAATCTAGATGAGTTTTAACTATTTTAATAAATTTAAATTGCAGATAAATTAGGTAGAACTCTGTTTATAGTCTAAGCTTTATTTTTGTAATATATTTATAATTAGAATAAGTTTGTAATTTATATTTAGAGAAGCCTCTAAAGACTTTTTCAACAAATTAATAAAGATATGAACAAAATCTTATCTTAAAAAAAAATTTTTAAAAATATAATTTATTAACTTTATTAAAAAAAATATATTTTTATTTTATTAGAAAGTTTTTGAGTAATTAAATTTTAAAGTTTATTATTTAAAAAATTTTATATAAGTTTTTCTAAAATTTTATATATTTTTAAAGCTAAAAAATATTTTTATTTTTAATATAAGTTTAAATTTTTATGAGTAAATTATAGAAATTATATAAAAAAATTATTTTTTTGATAAATTTTTTTTTTTAAATATTAAGATAAGTACTTGTGATTTAGTATTTTATTAATAGTATATTTAGTTAATAGTTATATTACAACTACAGAGAACAATCATAAAAAGAGTATACAACTAGCTACTTATACAACTTTAGTCATTGTCTAATTTAAGTAGTCTGTCTGAAGGTTCTACACTAGCTGCTATATCTGAAACCTGTTTGTAAGTTTTTTATTTAAACATTTTAGTTTCTGTATTTATCTACTTATCTCTGTTTATCAATAACCTTAGTTAATGTTAGTGAAAATATACCATAACCACTAAGTCTTTAAAGCAATTTACTTATATGAAGAACTTTTGATCTTGTACTAAACCTTTTAAAATTTTTTGTATCCTTTCTTTTAATTAATCTGGTATCACTATAGCTAAGACCAACACTTGCAGTTAAAGCATACTATTAAACTGCTATGTTTTTGTAGAGTTTGTCTTAACCTGATACTGATTTCACAACATATTGTATCTTTACTACTTTGGTATTCAATTCAAGTTCTACCAAACTCTCAAACCAGATAGCTTAAAAAGATAGATCATAACTATACCTCTGGTTTATATATTCTTTAGCATATATCTTTTTTTTCTAAAATCTGAAAATTTTGGCAGTTTGACTAATTTTATTTGGCTTCTTTTCAAAAATCAGCTCTTTGTTTAGCTTTATAAGTTCTAGCTCTGTTTTATAAATCTAGTCTTTACAGTAGTATTATCAAAAGTTCAGACTACCTTTCTATTTAGATCTTCTAAATAGGCTTTCATCTTTCTGATTTCTGTGATTTATATAGCTATAGGAACTTATTATAAGTTTACATCATTTGATATTAGTTTGTGTTTCTTCATACAAGGTACAACTATTGCATAAATATTATATAACCTTTTAGTTAAGCTGGTATAACTTGGGTAACAAATATCTAATCCTAACTAATAGCAGAAGACAGTTAACTGTAATAAAAAAAGAATTTTAAATTTTCACTAATACTAAGATTTAAACTCTAAACCTGCCACTTGGAGGTTGATAACCTAACTACTTCATTAAGTCACTACATCTCTTTTTTGATAAATTCTATTAAATTATGATTTATTAAAATAATATATTTAATAGATAATAAATTAATTAAAAATAAGTATCAAAATTTTAAAATAATAAAAATTTTCTAAAATTAAAAAATTTTAAAATATATAAGATGGGTAGAAGTATTATAATGAAGTTAAGCATACTACAAAGAAAACTTTTTATAACTCAATATAAAATTTTAAAATTTAAACTATTATCAATACAATATATATATAAAAATCTAATACAAAATAAGAACATATAATTTGTATATAAGTACAAGATTATTGTTTTTATATATAATGCCAAAATCAAAAAATTTAAAGTTATGAAGGTATTGTGATGAATTTAGAAAAAAAATTTTTTCTTAATTTTTTTTGCTAACTTTTTTTAACTTTTGCTGATATGTTTTTTTTTGTACTAGTTCAAGTTTTTATATGGTTTTTTTTGAAGCTATTGTTTCTTTTTTTATTTTGTCTTTACAATTTTCTGTTTTGATTTTTTATTTGCTTCTTTTAATTGCTATTAGCTTTTCTTATTTGTAAAAAGTCAGACAAAAGAGTGTGTTTTTCTCTTTTTTTAGAAGAAAACAACAAAGAATCTAACTACTTTTTAGAATCAAATTGGTTTTCAGAAGTTGCTTAAGGGTTATTGTTTTGTGAATTACAAACTAAATACTTTAGAACTGAGTGCAAAGTAGATGTTTCAAAATTTTTGTAAATGTTAAGCTTTTCTGTTAATAATACAAGTTAAAATTTTAATAATTTATTTTCTTCTTTAAGTAATTTATTTTCTTTTTTTAACAAATTAATATTCAATTTTGTAAGATAAAAATAGTTTAATTAAGATGCAGAACTTGGTTCAATATGTTGATTAAAAGGTTAACTTAGTTTGATAAGTTGAATAAAAGAGTTACTATATAAAGATAGTCAATAAATTTTTTAGTTGCTAGTAAAGCATTCAAGTAGTTGAAGCTAATAGCATTGGAATTAGATAGCTATATTTTTATTATTTTATAGATATTGCAAATAGTAAATAGCATATAGGTTTCAAAAAAGTAGGACCAAGAACTTTTATAAAAGTTTTTTTTTTGTTACTGTCATGTCATTATTATTAATAGAATATTTATTATATGCTTTGCTATATTTATTTTTAATTTTGCAAAAGAAAGCTCTAATGGTTACAAAATGTGTATTATATAAAATGAAAGCATATAAAGAAAATATCATTTGCTTAGCAAAAATCAATGCTTGTATAGTTAATATAGCTTTTAGTATTAACAAAACAGAGTAAGCAAATAGAATTAAGCTAATAAAGTAGTTAAGATATATTTGAAAAAGATTTTTACACATATATCTAATATTTGTAAACCCTATTACAGTTCTAAACAGTATACTTTCTAATAAGCCAAAAATTGCACAACCATCTTTATAGATTATTAAAAACAAAATATACAATTTAGTAACAGAAATTATTAGTGCTAATAAAATATATTTATAAGAATTTCTATATAAAACTTTATAAACTTGGCATGCACCTTTTTTAAAATTACTTTTTTAGATTTTAAAACAATTATAAATCAGTTTCATTTATGTTTTAAGTTTGCACAGTGGTAAGTAAATTCTTATAAATAATATATTTAAGTTTTTCAAAATAATTCTTAACAATAGGGGTGTGGTAACCTAGTGAAGTGGTCAGGTTGTCAACCCCCCAAGTGGTAGGTTGGGTGTTCAAATCCCATCGACAGCGAAAATTTGAATAATCACCTATATAATATTTGTATTACGGCAACTGTTACTAACGATTGGGTTAGGATACCTGTAATGGCGGTCACACCAGCATGACTGGCAGGTCATGAGGCATCTGTGTAAGTATGGCATTACATAGAGGAATGCAAACCGACAAATCAGGCGGTGCAAACACTAGATAAGTCCTTGTGGCTGTGTAAATCCGTTGAAATTG
>CAJVQA010010619.1:0-11267 GCA_910591915.1 Cetraspora pellucida | reverse complement strand
AACAGGTTACACAGATGCCCCAGACCTGCCAGTCATGCTGGTGCGACCATAGTTACAGGTATTCTATCCCAACTGATCGACAGAATGCCGTCGCTGTAATACCGTTTATATATTACATAAGTGATTATCCAAATTTCACTGTTGATGGTTTTGAACTTATAACCTACCACTTGGGGGTATGACAACTTATTCACTTCACTAAGTCACCACATCCTTGTTTTTTGTTAACATAGTACTAAGTCTATAAAGGATAACAATTTTTTTGTAATCTGGATTTAATGGAGTTTGATAAAAAGATTTAAGTTCAATATTTGGAACCTTGGTTATGCAAGATCAGTGAATTAAAGAGTTTTTGAAAATACATGCTACTGTATAGTCTAGTGCATGGTTATGTTGATTATCTGTAAAAACATATTGAATATTTTTGATTTTACAAAGAAAACAGATATGGTAATGTAAAGAATAAGTAATTATAGCTGTAAGAGCTGGATTTGTTTGAAAGTTTGAAAAAAGAAGATATGCTAAGGAGGAAAAAAAAAAGAGATTGAAGATTGTGTTTGGTCTACTAATTTAGAAATTGGAACCAAGAAAAATTTTATCTAAATCTTTCAAAATATCTTATATGAATTCTTTTAAATTCTAATTCTCTTATTGTATCTTCTCACTAAACCTTAAGCATTTCTAATCTTATTGATTTTTTTTTTATAAATACTAATATTAATTATACTTTTAACTAACTTTTAATTACTAATATTCTTAACAATTATAATTTAAATTTTAATAATTCTAATAACTCTAATCAATCTAATAATAGTTCTAACAAATCTTTTTTTCAATCTTATTTCAATGTCTTTAAACTAAAATCTAATCCTACATTCAACTGAATTATAAACTTTTCTATTATAGAAGAAATACAATCTAACAAAAAATTACAAACTCTATTTTTTCTTTAACTTTTTATTTTCTTAAAAAATTACTTTATGACTTTTATCTTATCAAAGAAATTAAGCCAGCTACTGCTACTCAACCAATATTTAAAACTTTATTCTACTATATTATCTGTATTATAAATAGTCAATAGTTTTAATTTTTATTTAATCTTATCTATAACAATAATTCTAATATTAACAAAAATAATACTATTTCTTTTAATTTTTTCAAATTCATCTTCAAAAATCTTATCCTAAAATTTACAACTATTTTTTTATCAAACTTAATTATCTTAAAATCTTTACTTTATTAGTTACTATCTTTTTATATATTGCTTATAGCCATCTCCAATTCTGTCTTAATCTTATATGTTTTCATTTCTTTCTATTTAACAACTACTAATCAATTAACTATTAAAAATTTGCTGAAAATTTACAGTTTAGATCTAAAAGATTCAAGATTAAATCTTTTATTTAAATTATTAATTTTGAACAAAAATATCTTACTATTTAATCAGATATCAGATTTAATATTAATTTTTTTTTAATATTTTTAAAATACTGTTTCTTGTAAGATTCTGTATTTTCTTTCTTAAAAATTCTTTTAATTATTTTAATTCTTGGTTTAAAACCTACTACTTTTTTTATAGTTGAATTTTTCTTTTATTATTGATAAAGAAAAAATCAAAATCTTATTCTGAATCTAATTCTGTTAGTATTTTATTCTTTAATTTTTTAAGTATTTTTTTGAATTTTATATATTTAAGAATAGAATACAATATAGATAATTTTTATATATAATTAGTTGCAAAAAAATTTTTATATAGTAACTACAAAATATATTCCTAATAAAACTTTTTTATTTTTTAATTAATTAATAAAAAAATTTTATATTATAAATAAATTATTTATCTATTATAATAAAATTTTAAACTATTATATTATTTTAAAAAATATACTTGTATATATGATAAAGTTTGCCTAGATTAAGTAAAAGTTATCTAAATAGTACAAAATTAGAGAATTTGATTAGTTAATTTATATAAATCTATAAGTTAATCTTATTATATAGTTTTATAGACTAATGTTTAAAAACTTATATTTTGATGAGTTTTTTAAGTATCAGTTTATTACATTTCTGAATTAGCATAACTTCTAAACCACATATAACAACATAGTCAGTAATAGTAAATAATTATATAAAAAATAACTTGTAACATCTAAATTATAATATAAAATCAAAACAATGTATAATATTATTGCTATTAATCAATAATTTTTTGCTAAATAATGATTTATTTTATTTTATATTTGAAACTTATTTATCTATTATTGCTTCAATCTAATTATTAATATGATATTTAAAATATTATTCAAAAACCAATATAAGTTAATCAATGGTTTATAGAGTTAATGATTTTATACTCTTTAATTAATATTTGCATCAAAGTATTATTAAAAAAAAACTCAAAATTTCAAATGATTTATATTTAAATTTTTAGGTTTCTTTTAGAGACTCTCTAATATTCAGATATTTAATGCTTGTTATGAAGTCAAATGTGATTTGATTTTTGATTATGAAACTGATTATATAATACACTTTAATATTCAGATATAGTTAGTTATAATTATTAAATTTCTAATTTTAGATTGAATTAATATAGAATTTGACTAACAAATTTTTTAAAATACAAATTCTAAATTTTTAACTAAATTTAAGGTTGAATTTTGTTAAAATTTAAATTAATATATAAATTAAATATCAAATTTTATTATAAATAAGTTTAGATCAAATTTAATATTCTTATAAATTTTGAAATTTAATATAGAAATCAGATTAATGTAAAATCAAAATGCTCAGATTTTGTTAAAATTTGAAGAACAAATTTTTAATTAAGTTAGATTAAATTAATATGAAATCAAAATAACTGACTTTTTATTAATTAAATTTTAAAAAATTTAATTGATTTATTGCCAAATGATATTGTAATTTGACCAAATTGAATTTTTAGTTTTTGACTAATAATATACAAACTATTTTTTGTCTTTGTTAGCCCAATAGTTTATTTAATTTACACATAAACTTGAATTATTATAGTCTTAATTATTTTAATCAGAAATATCATGCAATTTTTAAAACAAAAAATTTTATGAATATCTATATATAAGCCAATTAGAAATGCAATTTTATTTTTATTACAATAAACAGACATCTATTAATCATTTAGATAATATCTAGATAACTTCAAAGTTTTTATTATACAAATCTACTATTTGAAGAGCAAATGAGAACAACTAATATTTATACTAACTATAAATACTTAAATGAATAAAAAACAAATCTTAATACTACAATTTAATAAACTGATTATTATATAATTAACAAGATAATATCTAAATAACCAATAAGCAAAAACTTTTTTATATGAATCTTTAAACAAAATGTAGATCCATATATTCAAACCAGAAAACCAGATGTGGATTTTAACATATTACATTAAATATACCTTTATATAATCATCTGAATGTCATCTGAATAATCATTTAACAAATTTTTTATTATGTAAATCTACTATTTATGAGCAAAATATTAAATCTGAATATCAGTAAGATATGTTAATATCTAGATTAATGCAAAAGGTCTCAACATATTATAGTAAACTGATATTTATATAAGAAGAATCTGAATATTTATAAAAATTGCCAATATCCAGATAAATTATAATAAACAGTCCTTTATCTAATCATTCAGATGTCTATCTATAAAATTTTTTATTATGCAAATTCACAATTTGAAAACAAATATGAATCTAAATATTGGCAAAATTACTCTATCTAATCACCTAAATATCCATCTAAAAATTTTTTTATTTTAGAATCCACAATTCAAAAGCAAATAAAAATCTGAATATTAGTAAAATTGCAAAACTTCAAATAAGTAATCAAACAGATCAACACTAAATTATAGTAAACAGTTCTCTATCTATTATTTAGATAATATCCAAATGTCTACTTAGAAAATATTTTATTATATGAATTTACCATCTATAAGCAAATTGATAATATGAATATCAGTACCATTAGAGATATCCAAATATTATCTATAAAGATTCCAATACTATATTATAGTCAAATAATCATCTAGAAAATTTTTAATTATATAAATTTACTAACTGTAAGCAAATGTGGCATTTAAATATTTATATTATATGTGATATACAGATATATAAAAATCAGATTTAAGCATTATATTACAGTAAACAGATCATTTTCTAATTATCTAGATGTTATCCAGATGATCATTCAGCAAATAGTTTATTATATAAATCTACCATCTATGAGCAAATTGATAACCTGAATATTGATACTTTATAGAATATTCAAATATTATCTATAAGGATTCCAATACTAAATTACAGTCAAGAAGATCATTTAAAAATTTTTTTATTATATAGATCTGCCAAATGTGAACAAATATAGCATCCAAATATCTATATCAATTGTGATATTTAGATGTATAAAAATCAGATTCTAGCATTACATTACAGTAAACAGATCATTTTTTAATTATCTAGATATCATCTAGCAAATATTTTATTATGTAGATCTACCATCTATAAGCAAATTAATAATCTGAATATTGGTACTTAATAAAATATCTAGATATTATCTATATGGATCCCAATACTATATTACAGTCAGAAAGATTATCTAAAAAATATTTTATTATATAGATTTACCAACTGTGAACAAATATGACATCTAAATATCTATACTATCTGTAATATTCAGATGTATTAAAATTAGATACTAGCATTACATTACAGTAAACAGACTATTGTCTAATTATTCAAATGTCATTCAGATAATCATCTAGCAAATTTTTTATTATGAATTTACTATCTGTGAGCAAACTAATAAATCTAAATATCAGTTCATTATGCTGATATTCAGATTGAAACAAAAAAGTATCCTATTTCAATATTGCATTACAGTAAACAGACTACTATTGAATTTTACAGATGACTATCTTGCAAATTTTTATTTGAAAAATTTACTATTTATGAGGATATTTGAATTTGAATATCAGTAATTTTATTTAATATTCATATGCATACAGATAATTTCTGAACATCTAACAAAAATTAGTTAAATAATTTTTTGGCTAATCTGGTTAAGTAATTATAGACCAAAGTAAAATTGTTATTCAAAAAATTTTGAACATTACATGACTAATATATTTAGTACTAAAAATTTGTATAGTTTAAAAAATACAAATAAAAATTCAGACTAACAAAATAATGTCAATAAATAATAAATTAATAATTTTATTTATTTCAAATAACTCAATTTGGAATATTTTATTGTATTTTAAAATGAGTATAATTTTTCAATTGATGCAATGTCACAAAATTTTATTAAAACTTTTTTTTTCTTATTTTAGTAGAAATTTAGATATGGAAATTAACAAATATTTTTAGAATAATAATGTTTATTAGATTTTATACTTTTAAACATCACTTTTCACTTTGAAATATCAAAAAAAATTACTATAATTATGTAAATATTTAATAATCTATTTATAATAATTTGAAATATTACATATTTTGAAACTTTTTTTTAGTGAAGATTTTATTCAGTCAATATTATTATATACTGTATACTTTTGAAATTAATATCTATGGACTCTTTCTGCAAATTCTTTATACAAATCTCAACTAAAAATTTGTCTGTACAAAAACGTTTATAACTATTTATTTTACTAAGTTAATTTACTTTTAACTCTTAGGTAAACTTGTTCAGTACTAAATTTTACATTTATTCTGAAAGTTTCAAGTCTTTAGGATTTAAACTTGTAAGAAAATGTACTAATGGCCTTTGGCCTTCAGAATTTACAATTCTAATTATTACATAAAGGTTGTTGTTCCAACTTATTTTACATTCTTAAGTAAAAGTGTAGTGTACATTTTTCTAATCAAAACAAGCTCCAAACAAAGATTTTTATCCAAATATTGACTAAATTACAGTCAAATTTAATTTTTACTCTCTTGTAAAAATTCTTTTTTTACTTTTTATCCCTACCTTGGTTTGCTCATTCTTACATGTTTTTTGTGTAATATCAGATTACTTCTTAATTTATATTTAATTAAATTTACACTAAATTTACTAACATATCTTTAAATAGAATCTTATTTAACACACAATCTACTTCTTTCTATATTTGGTTCTAATTAATTTTATATAAAAATTGTACTCTGTACTAATATTATACTATATTGGTGACTAATATTTAGTCACACTCACTACTCTAGTTTATTATAAATTATAATTCTATAATACTTTATTAAAAAATTACACAAACCTACATTAAGCTATACCATATTCTTAAATCTCTGTACTAACCTACTACCCTTGTAAAATCATATATTTACAACTTCTACCTAACAAATTATCCTAAAAATGCCTACTCTTACAACAACTGAACCAGACTTCTATGATATGGATTATTATTACTCTAAATACAGAAGCCATCATGGACTTGGTATGAATGAGGAAACTTCTAAATCACTCTGTGTTCTTCCACCAGATGTTAATTCTAATCAATATAAAAGTCTTAAGAAAAAACAATACTACTTCAAAGTTTCTATTTAACCAACTATTTGCACATGTTTATGCAGTCAATTTTATACAAATTTTATCTCTCACTACTATAAAATTACCCAATCTATTACTCTTGGTCTCTCTAATATGTAAACCTTTCCAATTATTTCTACTAAATGCTTTGAAAAAATCAGTGATACTCTACCTGCATCTCCTACTATCAAACAACTCTCAACTTAATTTCCTAATTCTACTATTCTTTTTCTTTTATTCAATACCAATTCTATACCAACCACTATTATTCCTCATTCTCAACATGTTCATACATGTGTTTTATGTAATATTAAAAACCTTCCTTGTGTTCTTTTTCAAGAAAACAAACATTTACCAGATTATACTATAGCAATTCTTTTTAGGACTTGACTTATTCATCATAGTTGTATTCACAGAATTATTGATATCAAATTACGTCATCTTCTTCAAACTAAAGCTCTAACTCAAGAATAAAAGAAAATAGTTCATATATCCAAATTTATTTTACTTAACAAAACTGAAAAATTGGAACTTTTTAAAGAAATTTTATCTAAATTTCCTAAAAAGAATACCAAATCTCAACAACAAAAACATGATACCTTTCAAGATCTTGACTGGTTTAAATTATTTCTGGTCACAAAAGAAATGAAACTCAATTCAAAACTTAATACTCTACTTTCTCAACAATTATTTGAGTTTCTTAAACCTAACTTAATTCAATTCGCATCTGGAAAAATTATTCCTTCTAAAAACCCAGATATTAAATCTATTTTTAAATACTCTTTTGATTACTTATTAAAAAACATGACAGAACAAAAACCTAAATTCTTGGTAGATTTAGTCCATAAAACTAATCCATCAATTGATACTCATATTTCAATTCCTACAGAAATTTTAATTAATATCTTAAAACTTATTCTCTTCAAATTTCTTATTATATTCTTTACAAAACTTAATTATAAAAAAATTCTTCAAGCTCATTATACTATTCCACCATATATATTTCAAAATCAACTTCAAGTTGCTATTAATCTCACTCATTTACAACCTTTTCTTAACTCTACTTACAAAACTATTCATGCAAAAAAATTTGTAGAAGATTTAAATCTTCAACTACTTTGTCTTACTTTATATTATAATATTAGTTATAATTTAATCAACAAAGCTCTTTTCCAAATACAAAATGATGAAAAGTTAAATATTAATATTTCTTTTAACATTAATACTGAAAAATTTAAAAATTCTTTTTAAATACCTTCTCTTAAACCATATAGAGCAATTCTTAAAAATTGTTTTGATAAATTCTTTGAAATTTATAAATACCATTCTTCAAACATTATCAAAACCAAAGTTCTTAACTTTTTTAAATATCAAACTGCAACTAAATATGCTAAAGAGCATAAAAAGCTACTTCTTAATTCTTTATTATTAAATCTATTACATCTCTTCAAGAGCACACTCTATTAGTTAGAAAACTTGCTCTTTTTCATGTTTATACTTGCAAAAACTCTGACAAACACAAATGTACAGTTCTTTCATCTAATACTGAACACAATTTCCAAAACCTCTCTACATATTACTTTGATCAGTCTTTCAAAAAATTTCCTGCTTCTGTCTCTGACAAATCAAGTCCATCTATCAGATCCAATCAACCAGCATGGACTCATCTTACCTTAGACTTTTCAATCTTTTATAAAGATAATAAACATCCAGTCTCATTTAAAATTCCAATTCCAATTAAAATTCTTCATGAACTTGTTGATTCTGCTGAAAAACAATTCATGAAAATTAACAAAACTGATCATGATATTAATTATCAAACCTACTACTTTTATAAATACTTTAAAGCTTTTCTTCAAGCAGCAGCTCAAAATGATGAAATTTTCAACTTAAGCTATGACCAAGCTATTAAAAAAGCTACAACTCAAATTACAGATATTCATTTTCTAGCCAGAATTATTACCTACTTTGAAATACTTAAACAAAGTAGTACAAATCTTTCTATTTCTTTTATTTGAAAAAAATATAATGAAGACTATTACCCTCAAGCTAAATTTCTTATTATTAAGGAATTCAAATATATCACTCCTAAAAAAATTAATGACTTTGACCTTTTTAAACCTATTACCTCTCAACCTCCTTTTCAATAAACCTTTTTCAAGTAATATTAAAGCAGCTGCCATCTCTAAAATTATGATGTACTCTACAAACAGTAGACCATTTTTAGAGAAGAATAATGTAAGTAGGCAGTAAAGCCTATTTACACGGAAGACTGGATTAATGACAATTAGGTCCAATGTACTGGAAAAACTACAGTATCTTTCGCAGCTATGTGAGCCAAGCTTAAAATAGTGAGTGATCTTGCAGAAATATCCTCTTACTTCTTGGATTCCAATTCTTCATCTAACTCCAAGGACCTTCCCTACTATAATATCTTTTTTATCAATCATAATCTTCCAACTCTACCATCTAAACAAATACTACTATCTTTTATCTAATATCTAAAAAATAATTCTTTTAACAAACCTTTTATAATCTCTATTAATAATACATTTATAGAAACACATATCTATAAAAATCTAAAATATAAACTCCTACCTAATTACACTTTTCTTCCAAGTTCACATTATCATTTATACAATAACCTTCTTATTAAATCACATTCCAGATACTCAACTCCTCATATTATCTCTGATAGTATTTTCTTCAATACACATAATGATACTAATTTAAATTCATTTATTCCTAATTCATATAACTCAAATTCTACAACTACTAATAATATATCTTCTCTACAAACAACTCTCTTACCTATTATTTCAATTCCTATAAAAATTGGTTCTTTAAACATTAATAGTTTACTTCAATATTCAAAAAAACTCTTACTAATTGACATAATCAACCAACATAATTTTGATATTTTTGGTTTATCGAAAACATATCTAACTTCAAAAGAAGGAAAATATATTAACAAAGAACTTCAAAACTATAACAGTTTCTGGAGTTCTTATGAAAATTCTCATCAAGCAAGTGTTGGTATTTTTATATATAATAGAATTTCCAAATACATAGCTAGAACACACAACTATAATGGCTATATAATTGGTTTTGATTTGCACTTTAAATACAATTCTATTTGTATTCTTCAAATTTACCTTCTAATAACAAAAAAAATACAACTACGTTCTGAAATTTAAGAACAAATTATCCAACTTTGCAACAACTTTAGCTATCTACTAATAATACTTGATAATTTTAACAGTGTTCCTAATCTATACTTGGATAGAAATCTCTCTAAAAACATTTCTATTTCAGAATCTTAAATCCTTAAATATCTAATTAGCCATCAATTCAAAGATATATACTGACTTTTCTTTCTTCAAACTCACAACTTTACTTTTACTTACTCAACTTCAAATAGTAGAATTGACCAAATATGAACAAATCTAAGCATATCTCAAATTGATTATATTGATATTCTTGAAGATAATTCATCTGAATCAGATCACAAAATCATTATTCTTGATATATCTATAATTATTAACAAAACAAAACCTACCAAACAACATGCAAGAAAAAACTTTCTTTGAAAAAATTGTTCTAAGAAAAACCTTAAAAATTACTGAAACCAAATATCACAAAGTCTCGCACAACTTCAAACTAAAATATCAAATATTACTAATCAAAAAGAACTTAATCTAGTTTGGAATAAAATACTCAAAGCATTTTTTAAAGCTGCTACTAAAAACATTCCTTATAAAAAAATCAAAACTATTCATAAAATCAAATTAGATAAATCACTTAAACATCATTTACTCTATTATAGATACAAACAAATACAATACCTTAAAAATTATTTACAATCCCCAAATCTTTATAATCTTCTTTATGAATATAATACTAAATATTCTGATAATTTCATTATTCAATCTTAAACATTTGATAATCTTTAATCTACTATTAAACAAGAATTTACTCAAATTAAATTAGCACTTAACACTTACTATCAACAACAAACCCAAAAAGAAATTCAACAAAAAATTAAAGATCGAAACCAACTTTTTTACTCACAACCAAAAAAATTCTTTAAAAATATTCTTGAAAAATACAATAGTATACACATTGATAGATTATTAAATCATAACATCTTATTGACAGAAAAAGATCAAATTAAACAAGCTATCCACACTCATTTTTCTGAATACTTTAATGAAAAACCTCTACAACAAATTCAAGCCAATTCTGAATATTACGAACTTTATCAACCCCATCCTGAATTCGAATCACACTACCAAAACTTATTCAATGATATCTCCGATGAAAAATAGCAAAACATTATTCAAAATCTTCCTCTCCAAAAAGCCGCTAGACCTCTCGAAACCAACTATAAACATATCAAATATGTTGGCTTTTCTGGCCAAATCTCTCTCAAATTATTTATTAACAAATGTTTTCAACTTCAAAAAATTCTATCTGATTGGAAAACATCTAACATCTTCCTTATCCCAAAAAAATCTTCATGGGACTTCACACTTAATCAAGTTCGCCCTATTTCAATTATTGAACCTATAAAAAAATGTTTTACAAAACTTTTCACTCAAAGACTTGACAATATAATTAATACAAACAATCTTCTCTCTAATCTTAACTTTGCAGCTACCAAAAACTCATCAACACACATTCCAATTCAAATCCTTAATAATA
>CAJVQA010010618.1:0-11268 GCA_910591915.1 Cetraspora pellucida | reverse complement strand
AATGCAACTATTAGCTGAATGTACTATCAATAAAATCCTGGGTCACAAGTACTCACCTTAATATTTAAAAAAAAAAATAATAAAAAAAGATAAAGTATGAGTTAGGAATGGGGTTCTGTAGCTTAGTGGTCTAGGCACCCCTTCTTTCACAGACAAGGTCAACAGTTCAATTCTAGCTAAAGACAAAAACTCTGTAATTTACAGAAATATATGAATATATATGAAGCCCTGTAGCTAAATCTATGTAATTAGAAAATCAGTATATAAGGAAGTTCTTAGAAAGAAGTTTCTTAATATAAAAAGATGGTGCTCGATATGAGAGAAGCAGTGAACATATCAGAAATAGAGAGCAGACACACTAGTAGGTGATATAGTGAACATAAAAAGAAACTATGAAAAAGGAATGGACTTAACAAAATTCGAACACTTCTGGCATTAAACCAGTTCTAGTAAATATAGGATCTACTAAAATTAGATAAATCTAAGGAGTAATCTTGGTACCATACTTAGTAAGTTTGCATTAAGAGTAAATTTGAAGGACTATAGATACTTAGTAACATCCAATAAGATAGTACTTAGATATAAATAGTAATTAAATAGCCCTAACCTGTTCTGTTATGATACTTAGTGATATACATTGTATATATATGCAGTAAGTATTGAAAATCAGAAAGTTTAAATAAGGAACTTACAGGCAGGTCTCAGGTATAGCATCTAGTAGGTAACTTATAGGCAGAACTCTTAATTAGATAATGACTAAAGTTATACATATGACTAGTTGTACTTTCGTTGATATATCCTGTATATAATATATAATCTTATATGACTAATAATAAAAAGACACACAAACAAGATTATTCTTGAAACTAAAAAAAAAAATAAAGTATGAGTTGAGTTTGAAAGACTGTAATATTTAGAGATTACAGACTGTGAGTTAGTATATATGTATATAGTACAGTTTCTGAAAGCAGTAATAAAAGCTGTTAAGATAGCAATGAGCTTAGCTTTAAATAAGCAAGACCAGTATTTTATTGGACTTGAAAAGTATGCAATATATTGTTGTTTAAAATTTGAGCCTATCTGATGCCCATAAAGTATTATAAAGTACCTAGATTGATGACAGTGCCATCTGTATAAAAATGAAGTTCTAATAATTGTGCATTGTAGTTGGCAATTTGTTAAAGGTTGTCTGTTAAAGTACTGAATTCAAATATCATTGGAATTAAGTGTATTGTAATGTTGATATTAGAAGAGTTAGGAATTTGAATAGGATGTTGAATTGCAATAGAATACATAAGATCAAGATGATTAACATTGAAGTTAAGAGTTTTGTTGTATGTATTAACTTGACCAAAGAATCTGAAAAAGAGATTGATAAGAATATTGATTGTATATTTGTTGGCAATTGTATAGGAATTAAGAGAGCAACCTAGGCATATTGTGATTAAATAGATGAAAGTAGATATAGATAAGTAAATTGTTGTTCTATATAGCATTGCTAGTGAGTAATAAGAACAGTTTCTGAAGAAAAGGGCTGTTTTCTGACTTTGTCAGTAATAATTTGATCATCAAGTACTGTAATAAGCCATGGTTTTTTTTATAAAAAAAAGTGTCCAATTGAATAACTATAGTAGTTTGTATTAGGTAAGTGTAGATGTTGATAAAGAGTGTGATTATATAAATAGCTTGTAGTTTGGTCTTTTAAATAATTAAATCAGAGTAGTTGTTTGCCTTTAGGAATTTTGTTTATATATATAAATATGTGTTTTCAGTCTAAAAGGCATGAGTTGTTAAATGTAGTTAGTTGATCTAAATAAAGAATACAATAGTATCTAAGTTGTTTTTTAAAAGTTAAGTATTTTGAATATGATGAAAGTAATGATTCAAGTGAGATGAATTCTTCTTGAACAGTATATGGGATATTGTATAATGGGTTAGATGAAAATGTAATACTAAAATGTTTAAAAAGTTAAATAATTTTAAAGTTAATAGTATGTTTGTTAAACCTATTAATGATAGGATTATTATGTATTAGAATACTAATAGATAACTACAGATTGTTCTGAAGTTGCTGAAGCCTAATATAAGTACTTATTCTTAATAAATCAGGAGAATTAAGTCTCTTGGTAAAGTTTGTAATATAATGTTGTAGTTGAATATCCTATATGTTACAGATATTATATAGCTAAGAGTGAAGTAATGTGCTAGTAGGAATTGTGTAACTAAGTTTGGCTTTATCTTTAACAAGTTCTATATGACTTGTAAAGATTTTGTTACATGTATATTGGTTAAGAACAATGTTATGTAGTCAATATTTAATTGTGAAAATAATAACAGTATTGATAATATAACATGTATATATATTAGTAATTTGTTTAGTACTTGTAATTTTAACAAGATGTAATAATCCTGTAATGATAAGTTTGGTTTGTTTAATTTGTTTGTTATTAAGTGTAAACCAGCATCCAAGAAATTTGAATGTTTACTTGATAAATAAAAATTAAGAGAATAGTTGTTATATATGATAGAAATATAGTTGGTTTGTTTGTTATTAGTTGTAAGTACAGATTTGAAGAGATTGATTTGTATATTAGCTATGTTAAAGAATGATTCAGTTGCAGAAAGGATTTGTAATAGTTCTTGTTGTGAGAATGCAATCCAAAAAGTATTATTCATATAAGCAAGAACTGAGCAGTATGAACTAGGCTTATTATATATTTAATGTTTTAGGTTAGTAAGTCAAAAAAGTTGTGTGATATAGCCTTTGAAGTTGTTATAAATGTATAAGATAAGTGGATCATAATAGATTCTTTATAAGAGAGGAGTAATGGTTTTATCTTAATCAATACCATTATGTACAGAGTAAGATAAAGTAAGTTCAAAATTTGTAATAACTTGGTTTTGTCGATCATAAAGGATATTAGTAATAGCATTTATTATAGAGTTAGGAAAAGCAAGTTGTTGTAAAGATTTTTGAAGAAGAGTAAGATTGACTGAGTCATATGCTTTACTTATATTTTAAGATAAGAGCCAAATTGGTTTGTTGTTGCATGATGCATCTTCAATAAGATTATTAAGTATGTGAATTGGTATAGATGTGCTGTTGTTAGATAGAACTACATAATTGTAAGATAAGAGTATTGGATATTAAAAAAACACAGTACTGATTCTAGTAGTAATAATTTTTGTATAGACTTTTTGAATATATTTGATAAGACTAATAAGGTAAATAAGACTTAGATTACCATTAAATATATTATGTTTTGGAATTAAATAAATTTTATTATATTTTTATTGTTTAGAAATTTGACTTAAGTTAAAGCAACAGTTAAATAAAGCTGTTATGGCTTTGATGCAGATAGTACTTACATGTTTAAGCATTTCATAGCTGATACCAATAGGTCCATAGGCTTTCCATTTAGGCATTGTGACAAGATTTAAAGAACTTTATCTTCTATAATAGAAGAGTTAAGGAAGTTGTATTATTAGATATTGATATGTGGTTGTAATTGATAATATGTATGCAGAAGCTATTAAATAATGCTTGGTCAATTAGTCGATATGTGGTCCAGTTGTGGAAGTAAGATTGTATATGTTGTTTTATAAGTTTGGGATCTGTAATAAGTTGATTAGGAAGTTTAATATTAGAAAAATAAATAGAAACTTTGTATTAGTTAAGGGTAGGGTGTAACATTTTAATTTTATATATAAACTTGATGGTATATTTTTTTTGTAATCTTAATTACGAAAATTTTTATTAATTAAATATTTTTTGGGCTTGTAAGTAAAGTTGTAGATTAGGTTCTTGTGATTCTAACAATAGTAAAATCATTAAAATTGGTTTAAAACTCATCGAAATATGAATTTTTAAAGATTAGATATAAAAATTTATTATTAAAACTCTCTTATAGGTTTTCAGAAATTAGCCAATTAAAGTTGACCCTTTTGTGTAACCAGGAAAAAACATAGTGTCCAGGGAAAATTCAAGATATATACAAATATAATTTTTTTAAATTAAACATCTTATAAAATTTTAAAATAATAAATAACTTATTTAAATCTATATATTATTGAATTTTGATAAAAATTAATTAAAAAATAAAAAAGTTTTATTAGTAACATATTTTAATTTACTATATAAAAATCCATTATACTATCTAGGTCATATGAAAAATAATCTACATACACCCTACCTTTAAATAAAATTATAAACATATTATTATCAAATTTAAATGTATTATTTTGTTAAAAAAAATTTGTAAATAAGCTAACAAAACAATTTATTAAAAATATTTTAAATTTTAAATTTGATACAAAATAAAAATTTATATTATTAGTTCAAAAGTTAAAATTAAACAAAAAAAATAAGAGCTTAATTGGTTAATACTATAAAAAAAAATTAAAAGCCAAAATGAAACTAGATATATAAATATAAAGAAAATTAAAGAATTATAACACTAATTAAATATGTTAATAATAAGCTATTAGTACTGAAAACTTTAACAAAAAATATCCGAATATATACAAAAACTCACATTGCATTTTGTATAATAAAAATAAGAAAAAGGACTAAAAAATATTTAATAATAAAGAGGATAATAATTCTAGTATAATAGTTGAATTGTCATCCTTTAAATAGCAAGTCTAAAGTTCAAATCCTATCTATAATAAAATTTAGAAATTATATTTGCATTATAGTAACTGTCTTCTGTTAATCAGTTGGCCTCATGTGGCTGTTACTCAGGTACACCAAGTTAGGTCCTACTAATATTGGAAGCTTAGACATCTATGTAAAGTATAACATTACATGTATATAGAGGAATGTATAACTGGTGTTGCATAAGACTTCAGTGCAAACCTATGATAAGACCATTAAGCATAAAAGACTAAGAAATTGAGATGATGGAAATCCATTTGGAAATTTCTGAATAAAGAGGTAGCATGAACTTTTGATAATATCATCAAACTGGTTGAAGTTCACGAAACACCTTTATAGAAACTGAAAATTAAAACTAAATATCAAATATGTGTAAAAAAGCATATAATTAACCAGACTATCAGATTCATCAGAAGAAAAGGATACAGAGTATACCATACCAGGCTATCTAAATTGGTAGTCTGGAATGAGACTGACAGTTCTAAGTTGTGGCTAGTATGAGATGATAGAGAAGATGCTGAGAAGATAGATACTAGGGTTTTAGTAAACTTTACAAGGGTAGAAATAGTATAATATAGCAGTTAAACAGATAACTTCTGTAACTACAAGTATTAGGTAACTATAATGTGTTGCATAAAACTAGTTTTATATATGTAAGACATAAAGGCTTTAGTAAGTTTTCTGTTGAGGATAAACTAGTTCTAAAAGTAACAACAAGCATCAAGAACTTAAATAGGTATAGTCTTGAGATGTTCTTGTGATACAAAAAGAATTGCATATGCAGAGAGTTTAAATAGCCAAGACCCTTAGTCAGCTTGCAAGTATGACAACTAGTATAGAACTTATATAGCAATATATAAGCAGACTACTTAAATTAGACACCAAAATTGCATATGTAGCTAGTTGTAACCTTTAATATAAGGTGGGCCTTTAGTGGCATGCTGTGTCCTAATATACTTAAATAAAAATATTGCATTCTCAAGATAGGAACTTAAAAAATAAACTCAAATTAAAAAAGTAAATAAAGATTAATAAAAATTAAATAATAATAAAAAAACTGCTATTATTTTATTTTATATTTGCCAAATAATAATAGTATAATAATAATATAATAACAAAATAACAGTAAAATAACAAAATATTTGTTATTTATTAAACATTATACTCTTTCTGATAATCATTTGGACCAAATTTTTTAAAAAGCTAAACTACAGAAAAATGATATAGTTAATATATTTCACTTTATAAAAACTTTTCTAAAGTACTATGCATGCATAATAGGCATTAAAATAAAGTTAAAAAAGAAGCTATCACTTTGTGATAATAGTTTAAAAATACTCTAAAACTATAAAAGAAGTGGTTAGTAAAAACCAAAAGTTTTTTATAAAAAAAATAACAAAGTTGGATATATTATTTCTATACAATTATAAAATTTATAAAAAACTCTTAAAAGAGTTAAATACTTATAAAAACTAAAGTTTAGTTTATCTTATATCTTTATTTGTTCTTAAAGAAATTTTGTAAAAAGTGAATAATTTAATTTATTTTGTTTAAAAGATCAATATGTAAAATCACCAAAACAGTTAACAGTATTTACTTTTTAATTAGGTTTGTATAAACAATACAGCAATACAAACATGCTTATACATATGGCTCAAACTACTAAAACTTTATAAAATACTACTTCTGAACTACTAGTAACTTATGCTAACTCTCTATATTCAAGTTAAAGTTTTATTCTATATAGTTTTTATTAAATATTCTAAATAAATAGAAATATAGTAGAGTTAATTCTATTAGTATAGTTTATAATTTTTAAAAGCTCAATATAAGTTTTTTTTTTTTTAATATTAATGGTAAGGCCATGCCTTAATCTTTATTGATCCAACATAAACTTATAATTGTAATCATTTAATAGTTATATGAAAAAAGACATACATATTTTTTTTTTAGTTTTTATTTTTTGTGTTGTATTTTTTATTGTTTATCTCTATACTTTTGTGTTTTTTATATATATAAATTTTTTTTTGTTTTTGTTTACTTCTTTATAAGAAGATGTTATCAGATTAACAACATTTTATTGTAGAGTAATAGTTAGATATAACTTCTAATATACTTTAATTTTTTATAAAATTAAATAATTAGAACAAGAAGATCACTTATAAGGCTTGTAAAAGTATTTACAAAATATTGAACTAAAAGTTATATGAAATTTTTTTTTTTTTAATATTAATATGAGGTTTTGTCTTTATCTTTATTAATAATTTGTTATAGGCAACTATATAAGTTGACATAAACTAGAGCCAATTTACAAATTTTTTACAAGAATGAAACTCAAATTATAAATTCAATTATTATTTAATTTATCTAATTTATCTGCAATCTAAATCTACTAGAGTGGTTAAAACTTATCTAGATTTAAAAGTTATATGAAATTTTGTATATACTATATGTATACAAAAAATCATAATAAAGATAATTAGCAAAACTACTCAAATGAAGAAAAAAAATTTCAAAATATTTGTTAATATTAATAATATAATAGTAACATATTAACAAAATAATAAAACAGTTCTATATAAGGTGTAGTAACCTAGTAAAGTGGTCAGGTTGTTAATCTTTTAAGTGGTAGATTAGGTGTTTAAATCCCATTGATAGCAAAAATTTGAATAATCACCTATGTAATATTTATATTACAGTAACTGTTATTAATAATTAGATTAGAATACCTGTAATAACAATCATACTAGTATAATTGGCAGGTCATAAAGCATTTGTATAACTAGTTATACAGAGAAATGCAAACTGACAAATTGGGCAATACAAACATTAAATAAGTTCTTGTGACTATGTAAATTTGTTAAAATTGAGTAACAAAAAGTCTATTTAAGAAAACCCAAATAGATAGGTAACCAGATCTTTAATAGTGCTACTGTAAAGACTAGCTTGAGAAAACAAATACCAAGATCCTGGTACCTAGTTGTTGTACCTATATTGACAAGAACCTTCAAGTTAAAAGTCTTAGAAGTATTACTAACTAGGCTGCCAGAATAAACTAAAGAAAAAAGATATTATGCCAATCCAATATACTAATAAACTGGTCATAGTTCTACATGAGTAATCTGAATTGCAAGTCTAAACAAAAGGCTAGACAAAAGCAGAGGTATACTAAAGTACTGAGATTATGTTTTGAAGTAGATGCTGGAGTCTGTGTGAACTCTACAAGAGCATATCGATTAAATAATATAACTTTAACTGCAAGTGTTAGTTCTGCTATAGCAATATCAGATCAGCTGTAAAAATAACTTTAGAAGATTTATCTTGAAAATAAATTAGTTCTAAGATTGAAATAATAATCTAGGCTTGATTCAGTAATATTAACACAGGTTGCAAGTTCAGAAAGTTTAAAATAAAACATTCAAGCAGTAGTATTAGATATAGTAATTGGTAAAAAACCTTCAGATAAACTCTTTAAATAGGTAATATAGAAAAGTTATATGTGTAGCCAATTGTATGCTTGCTTGTAGTAGTTTACTAAATTACATTACCAAAAAAGTCATTAATAAAAATCAAAAGATCAAAGAAGTTATCTTAATTAAAATAAATAAATAAAACAGTTCTATTATTTTACTTTTAGTTTTTGTAGTTAAAAGTAAATAATAAAAATATTTTATTATTTTATACTATATTGTTATTATATTATTAATATTAATAAATCTTTTGTTATTTTATAATTATTATACTATTATATTGCTATTATGTTATTATTATTTAATAAATATAAAGTAGAATAATGACAGAATTTTTTTATTATTTAATATTTATTAATCTTTATTTACTTTTTTAATTTGTAAGAATAACTAGCAAACTGATATATAAAAAATATATATAATAATTAAATAAAATTGAATTATAAAAAAAAAAAACAAATTAAAAAACTCTTTACTAATTCTTAATTCTACAAAAACAAAATTATTTAATTAGAAATATATTAATAGTTATATAGCAAACATTTGTTACAAGTTTAGAAAAAAAGGTTTAATGCAACAAGTTATAAATACTTGTTTAAAATACTAAAGCAAACAATTTTTACTGACAATAATTACAAAACTCTTTAAAAATTTAGACAAAATTTTTCTTTTATTTTTTGAAGATTTATTGTTAATTTAAAAAAATAAAAGATTAAAACATATGACTATATAAAAATAAACAAGCAACAAACAAAACAAACTATATTTCTAATTAGAAAAATACTAAGTATACTAAAAAATATCTATACAGTACATATATGCATATAAATTACCTAAACAGAAATTTAATCAAATTAAATCAATAGATTAATAGATAAAATGCAAAAAACAGATATCATAAATTATATCAAGAGGCTAAATAACAGAAATAAGAAATATATAAATTGCAAAATTTTAGATCATATTTTATTAACATCTACAAAAAGTTCAAACAATATAGAATTTATTGCAAAAAATTTAGCATTAAGTAACCCAAACTATATTATATTAAATATTATATTACTTTATAGCCAAATTTTTGAAGCCTTAAAATTAGCAGAATTGAAGTAACTTAAAGAAAGAATAATAAACAAATAGGTCAAGAAGCTTAGAATTATAAATTAAAACTTAGGTTCTATTAAGTATATTACAAATATAAGTAAAAATAAAATTATTAAAAACTAAAAGAAAATAGAAGAGATAAAAAGAGCTAATGAATTAGAAAACATTTCAATTATAGCTGACAAAAAAACATTAAAAAGAAAATGTAAATTAAAGAAAAATAACTAATATTGCTAAATTAAATAAAAAATAAGCAAAAATCTTTACAAAAGAGGATTAAACAAAAGATTAAAAAGAAAAAAAATTTAAAAAAGATTCAGAACTATCAAGAGATAACATATTTTATAATATTAGAAAAAATATTAAAAATCTTAACAAAAAAATAATAGAATTAAAAAAAAAAAAATAAATAATATTAATACTGATCCAATCTTCTAAGACACAATTGAAAACAGTTAATAGTTTTTAAGAAATAGAGTTTGCAACAAAGCAAAATTATTTAAGTCAGATATGTTAGCATACACATTGTCAGAAGAGTTAAAAAAGAAAAGAATAAAATATATATGATAGATTTTGAAAAAAAACCATCACATCAAGACAATTAAAAAAGTTTTCAAAAAAAAAATAATTAGATAGAAGTAAACTTTAACTATAAATATAGTGATAAATAGAATCAAAAGAAAAAGACTGGCTTAAACTCATCTTAGAAGAAATAAATAAACAAAACAAAAGTACAGATCAACAATCTAAAGATAATAATAAAAAAAAGAAGAAAATAGATAAAAAACTAATAAAATCAAAAATAACAAAGAAAACAAAAGAAATTTTTATAACAGAAAGCAGTAAAAATTAGTACAAATTTTAAACAATTTGAGATCTGCCAAAAGATATTAATATGAAAAAAGTAAAACATATATGCAAAAGCATCAAAAAGACACTAATAGTTTAAATTAAAAGATCTAAATTCAAAGCCTTTGTAGTAATTAAAACAGAGCAGATATATGAAGAAAACATTTTTTAGTTTTTACTAACTAAAGGGCACAAACTAACTAAAGTATTCAAAAGCAATAAGAATTATGGTTAATGTGATCTTCAAAGTTCATTTACAACAAAACTTAAAGATCTTTAGCAAATGCTTCAGATGTATTACTATTACACTGCTTAAAAAGCAGAAAAATAAAATTAGTATACATATCATTTAACAGAAATAGTAATTAAAAAAGATTAGCAACAATTACTTTTACAACAGAAGAAGAAATAAATGTAGCAAAAATAAAACTAATAAGATATAACAATCATTTGGTGTTTTGAAAAGATTCTGAAGAAGAAAAAAAGAAATTTTAAGCTAACAAACAAAAACATAGAAATACAAAAAATAATAATATGTATATAATTAATGATGAACCAAAAACAACA
The DNA here is from genome assembly GCA_910591915.1 of Cetraspora pellucida. NCBI lineage: Eukaryota > Fungi > Glomeromycota > Glomeromycetes > Diversisporales > Gigasporaceae > Cetraspora > Cetraspora pellucida. The sequence continues at coordinate 624 of CAJVQA010010618.1, read as the reverse complement.
AAAAAAATAGAAAAGCAAGAAATACAAAAAAGGAAAACAGTATCAAAAGTTGATCAAATTAAGCAAAAGAAGAAACTGTATCAGACCAAATGCAGGAGTTATTGCAAAGAATTTTATTAAGATTGGATAAGCTTGAAACAAATTATATTAGCAAAAACTTAGACATAATTAAGAAATAAATTATTTTTAAAAAATGCCACAGTTGAATTAAAGAAACAGAATATAGGAACAAGATTTTTTTGCAAAAAATAAATAAAAATTTAACTACAAACACAAAAGAGCACCTATATTAACAAACAATAATACTGTTATAGAACAAATTATTATTATTTTATTATTATTAATTATTATTATTATTTTATTATTATTATTTAATATTAGTTATTTTGTTATTGTATTATTATTAGTAGTTGCTAAACTTAACAACAAACAAACTTATACAATTAAATTAATTCAAGAAAAAGCTTTTCAACTAATTAATACTGCAAATACAAAAAACATTACAGATAAATAAATTACTTATATTATTAATACAATTATTATTATTATTTTTTTTTTTAAATATTAAGGTGAGTACTTGCGACCCAGGATTTTATTGATAGTACATTTAGCTAATGGTTGCAT
>CAJVQA010010617.1:0-11269 GCA_910591915.1 Cetraspora pellucida | reverse complement strand
AACTAATTTATAATAAAGCAATCCAACTTATCAAGATTACAAGCACCAAAAAAATCACAGACAAACAAGCTATCAGTGGGTTTTGAACTCACAACCTACCACTTGGAAGTATGACAACTTATTCACTTAACTAAGTCACCATACCCCTTGTTTATGTGAAGTTGTTTTCTGAAAATATGATATTTGAAATGTTAACTAAGTATTAGTTTTAATAATTGGTAGCCATTATGAACAGTATTAGGTCACAAAACATTAGAGTTTGCTAAAATTGAAATGCCAAGTTGTTGTAAGAGTTGTATAATTTTAAAATTAAGTGTAAGTTTGTTAGTTTATTTATAAGTAGTTGGCTATGCTAAAGGATATTGGTAGCAGACTAGAGGTTGTTTTGAAGTTGCTATAATCTAATTTTAGTAGAAATGCCAAAAATCTATAAGTTGATAGTTCTTTGTTGAAAGCAAGATATATGATATTGTAGTTGGATGTTCCAAATATTATATATATTATATATATGAGGGTTTAGCATAGTGCTATTAAAGCTAGTACAAGATAGTTTAGCTTTGTGTTTAATTATAGTAAGATATTTGAATAAAAGTTTGTTACAAATAGAATGTTTAAGAATGATATTGTGTAGTCTGTATTCAATAGTAGAAATAATTACAGTATTAGTAATATATATAGCTTGTTTGTCTGTGATTTTTTTGGTGCTTGTAATCTTGATAAGTTGGATTGCTTTATTATAAATTAGTTGGCTTTGTTTGGTATATGAATTATTAAGAATGAACTAATATCCTAAAAATTTGAATAGTTGGTTGGCAGAAATTGGTATAAGTGATAAGTTAAAAAAGTAAATAGAAATTATTTAAGATAAGAATTAATTTAGTTGGATTAATTTGAATATCAGCCATATGGTAGAAAGAGGTAGCAGTAGCAATAATTGATTGTAATTTTTCTTTGAATTTGACTATTCAAAATGTATCATCTATATATGCTAGTACAAATACAAAGGTTTAAAGTTGTTGAGACTTTGGTCGAAGCAAACTAATATTTCACCTTGTAGTCAAAGTGTATTCTAAAAAATCTGAAGCTATTTTGATTATGAGAGGATTGTAGTAAATTCTTCAAAATAGTGAAGTAATAGTTTCTTCTTGGTCAATGCCATTTTTGACATTGTAAAAATTAGTAAGGCCTAAATTTGTAATAATCCAGTTGTATTGATTAGTAAACAAATTAGTGAAAATGTTAATAAGATTAGATGGCATTTGTAAGTATGCTAAAGACTTGGTAAAGAGTGTAAGGTCTACAGAATCATAGGCTTTACTTATATCCTGAGATAAAAGTCAGAGTTGTTTTGAGTTACAAGAAGCTTTTTCAATAACAATATTAAATATATATATAGGAAGATCTGTGAGTTGATAGCGAAGTGGTTACACTCCTAGCTCACCAATCGCAAAGTTGCCAGTTCAAGTTCAACAGGGAATGAAAACTGAGTTAGGACCATGATTGTTAATTAATTACAGCTAACTGTGAGCTACAAAATAGAAAGATCTTTGGTACCCAGATCTTTAAATGGTAACAGACCTGACATAAGAAGGCCATAATGATTAGGGGCTGAGGATAATAATAGAACAAAGAAATTCCTAATTAGGAATAATCTTAATAAAATTCCAGAGTAATAGAAACACAAAAATTAGTATATAGATAGTATTGTAAAAATGTATACAAATAATGTAAAATGTAGACAAAGTTCTGATAGAAGGTCCTGTGAACTTGAAATATGAACTAATAAAACAGCTGCTAGCTGTGGCCTACTAGTGACCAGGCAGTAGGAAATTAAAAAATATATATATATATATATATGTATAGGGATAGCTATGCTGTTACCAGGTAAAGCTATGTAGTTAAAAGGTAATAGAATTTTATAATAAGTAAAGATGTAATTAAGCTGATTGGTAAGAAGTTTTGTGTAAAGTTTTTTAATATATTCAAGTAAACTAATAGGTCTGATATTAGTTAAATTGTTATTAAAAATAGATTTTTTAGAAATAAGAAAAATTCTTTCTTTTTTTTATTGATTTGGAATTTGACCAGATGTAAGACAATAGTTAAAAAAAGCTGTAATTGTATCAAGAAATGCTGTTTCAGCATGTTCGAGTATCTTATAGCTAATGCCTGATGGTCTACATGCTTTATTATTAGAAAGTTAATTAATAACTTCAAGAACTTCTATAGAGAAGAATTTTTTGAGTACTGGTTGATACTATGTAGAATTGATATTAGATTTAGATTAGTATTTTTGTTGCTACATTGTTTAAATAATTGTGATTAGATGTTTTGAAGGGCTGTTCAATTATCAAAATATTATTAAATATGCTGTTTGATAAGCAATGATTTAGTAATAACATTATTAGATTCTTTAATATTGTCAAACTTAACAGGATCTTTGTGTCAATTAAGTATATTATTAATCATTGATGTTGGACTATTTTAAAGTTTAGTGCACCTTTTAGCTGTTATCATTAATTGTTTTCTTATATTTTTAATATTTTCTAAGTTTCTAGCATGATAGAGTATTTTCTATTTAGTATTAGTTGCAGATATCTAGTTAGATAAAAGGTTAGAATCTTGAAACAGTTTAGATATATTGAGATGATAAAGAGAGTTGAGTTAGTGAATGTTTAGATTGTAAAGTATAGATACAGAAGTGTGGTTCCAAGTTGAAGCTTTGACTTGTCTAATGATATTGCTTAGTTTTTTAAGTCTTGAGTGTAATTTTGATGCCTTGAAAGAAAAAATATATTGGAAATTATGAATAGTAAATTTTTTATTTAGAATATGTTGAAAAGTAACTGAAATAATACTAGTTTGAATCTTATGCCAAGAGGCTTCAAATGATTCTGTAGTATTAGTTGTAAAAAGAGCATTGTTGCTTTTAAGATTAGATTTAACTTGATCAAAGAAGTTTTGCCAAAGATCTTGGTTTATTTGTTTATAGACAAATATTCTACACTTAGTTTTAGTTGCTAATTGTTGTTTACTAGAAATTATATAGAAAAATTCTCAGAATAATATAAGTATATTATGATCACTAAGTGTATTTTAGTTGGCATCATTTGTGTAATAGAAAGTTAGATATCAGATAATAGAATGGTTGGCTCAGATATAGTTAATTTGACTGCTATATTTGCTACTATGCCAGATAGGAGACAAGGATTGTATATGTTTTGCTAAGTCATGCATATTATTGTGTTGAAGAAAATGAATTAGTTTGAGTTTGATAAATGATAATTATAAGTTGTCAGAGACATTAAAGTCACACATGACAATTGGTTATATATTATTTGTTTTGCTTCTTGAATCTATTGTATAATATTATTCTGAATAAGAAGTCTAAGTTAGAGATCATTACAAGATAATAAACTGATATAATATGGAATTTAAAGTCATGTTAAAAAAAAAGTTCAATTGCAATAGCATATTCAAAAAGGTTAAATGTTTTGTAAACATGTAGTTTAAGGTGCTTTTGGATCATGATAGCTGTTTTGGCTTTACAACTATCAGTATATATTTATCATATGCATTGTTTTGTAAGATTTTGGTTTCTATAATGCTAGCAATATTAATATTATAAGATAGACAGTAGTTTTTCTATGTTTGTTGTTTTAAGTTATCATTATATCCTCATGTATTATGTGTGCATATTGATAGGTGAAGTGGTTTATATAAGATAGATGTAGGTGTTTCAGCTATTAGTGCTTAGAAAGCATGTTAAGTATAATTATTAGAGTAGGAGCTAGAAGATATAGCTATATAATTAGAATTGAAGATAGATGATAGATTAGTAGATAAGAGTGTTAAAGATGAGTTATCAAGAAACAGTTAGTCAAGTGAAGATGTGTAAGTATAGAATAAAGTGCTATTTGGTGTTGTTAGCAAAGGTAAATGCTTGTAAAGTTCATATTAAAAAGGTTAAATAAGATGGTGTTCATAAAAAGTAGGATCTGAGAGGTTAGTATATATATGTAGTTCAGTTTTGTTTTGGTTGATAGATATTTTAAAACTATGCTTGAAAGAATGTTTTGAAGATAAGATAGAAATTTTCCAAATATTATATAATAGTATATAATAGATAGATTGTATGATAATAGAAATTGTTATAGCATATGTTTGTTCTTGCAGAAGATAGAATGTTGGAAACAGAAACTTGAAATGTTGAGTTGTCTTCTACAGAGTTATTTATCATTTGAAGCTTAGCTTGTACAGCTGTAGAGGTTGTCATAGTCTGTTCTGTACATTGGGTCTGACTATCATTAACTTGGTCCTTTATGTAAATAAACTTTACTATCTGCCTACTTACATCATTTTTCTTGTTAACTACTAAAGATGTATCTTTTAACAAGATGGCAGCTGCTATTATTTTTATTATATCTATAATATTTTTTATATATATTATATATGTTGTGTATTATTTCTTAATACTTGTTAATTTAGAATCAACAAGTGTTATTTTTGAATCTTTACTAATTAATAAATAATTTATGTCAATTAATAATTTAGGTCCAAATAGTTATCAAACTTATTATATTGATATTAATAAAAGTTTAATTAATTAATTATATATATTATTAATTGTATATTTTATTAATTGCATATTTTATTAATTGTATATTTTATCAATTGCATATTTTACCAATAAAGTAGCCCAATTGCATATCTTATAAAGTGATTATTTTTTTAAAATATTTTCAAAATTTTCATTGTTTTTTAATTAATCATAGTAAAAATACAAACTTTTACTTTTCTCACTCATGAATCTTTTGACTGAATTTTAAACACATATACCAATTAATGAAAAAATAAATAAGGCTTAATGGATATGAGTCATTATAATAAATATTTAAATATTTTAAAAAATCCTAATCTTTTGCATAATCCAAAACTTAAATTTTGGGTTACTTATACTTTTAAAATGCTTTGTTTTAATACAACAGAAGAACTTTATTTGCTTAAAAATAAATAAATAATTTGAAAATATAAATCTATTCTGTTAAAAATTTTTATAAAGCTATTTGCATTGTGCATCAAGAAACTAAGCATAGAGGTCAGAAGAAAATCTGAAAAAAAGTAAATTACAAACTATTAAAGTTACATATTTGTTTGTTTTATTAAACAAACAATTTCTATTTTAATTATAAGTCAGATATTGCTATATAGTATAGCAAATTGTTTTTTTTTTGAGTATTCCTGTTGCTTTTAGTGACTATAGGTGCAGGTGGTGCTCTTTATTAAAGTATTATTATATTAAAATAATTATGAACAATCTAGATACATTTTAGATATTTACAGATTAGTTTAGTAGTTTTAGATCTATGACCTAGTGTGTTGTGTTTTAAAATATGTATTTCTTTTAAGATACAAGCTTTAATTAGTATACTAAGAGAGTTCAAAGAAGTATCAGAAACTTCTCATTTTAAAGCAGTATATCAACATCAAATTTCATAAATTATATTGATATATAGTCAGGTTATAGTAGTTAATGCTTAAGCATAATCAATATTTAAGACTTGAAAAATGTTTTTCAAATTGGTCAATATAGGTTTTTCTTCATTGAAGTTTAAAAACTTATATGCCTTTTTTCAGATTATTATACTTTTAGGATACTCAAGAGCAAAGTGCTTAAGAGTTTGTAGCTCTTCTGGACATCAGATACAGCTGCCTGTTTCAGATAGCCCTATGTATTTAAGATGATATCCTAAAAGAAGAGCTTTGTAAAAAAGCTACCAAAAAATATCTTTTTTCTTGTTGCATATAGACTTTAAAGAAAGCCAAGTAGGTTGTATAGTCTGAAGTACGAAATGCAAAAAGATAGGTAGTGGAGTAGTTTTCTTAAAGAGCTCTAAGATTTTTTTAACTGAAAGCTCATCTCTTTTCATTTCATTGATTATAATTTCTTTTTTGTTCTAAGGCCAGTTGGTAGTAGAAAGGATCCTTTCTTTAGTTTTTGTCCAAGCTAGAAAGTAGGGTTTCTACTCTGTAAGCCAAGCTTTTGAATGTATATTGCCTGAATTTAGAGCCTGTATTAAAGAGATGTTTCTTTTTTCTCTAAGCATTTTGCTTATTTTGCTTCTTTCATATAGTGCCCATATTAAGTTTGAGGTAAAAAGTTTTATTCAAACAGAGATTAAACATGCATCTAATATATCTTTAATAATTGAAGTTTGAAGTCCTGCCAAGTCTATAGATTGTTGAAAAGTTGAATTCTGAGAAGCATTCATGAAAAATCTTTGATCCAAAAAGAGATGATTTTATTTATTTCTGCTACTTGCTTTTTGTTAGGAGGTAGCAGATAGGCTGAATACCAAATTTTAGATAGAATAAGTGAATTTGTGATAAGAAATTTTCTTTTAAAGAAGAGATTTTTATTTAAGAGTTTGTCAAGAGATCCTTTAAGCTTATTAATAGTTGTAGCCCAAAGATTTTTTTTTTGGTTGATCATTTATAAGAACATTGTAACTTAAGATAGTAATAGTGTCTTGTTCCTCTAATTTAATAAATTGATCTTCATTACAGAGCTTCACTCTTTGTGCAGTAGGGGTAAGTAAAACTAGTTTTGTTTTTGTTTTATTAATCTTTGCATTTGAAGCAGCCTTATATAAGCTTATCGAAGTTTGTACTTTGTTCTAGTCAGAAGGAGATCCAATTTCTACAGTCAAGTCATCAGCATATGCTGAGGTTTTGAAATATTGGCTTTCTAATTTAATTTCTTGCATTTGTCTTTCCAAAGTTTTTATAAGAGGCTCTAAAGCTAATACATATAGCAGTAGTAAAAGAGAATCACCTTGTCTAACTTCTCTTTCAACTCTGAATGGTTTAGTGATGTTGTCTGCCTCAATAATATGAGCTTCTTGAGAGGAAAAGAAATTATGAACTAGATTAATAAATTTAGTATCAAAGTTCATATTTTCTAAAGTAAGCTTTAAGAAGTCATGGCTGACTTGGTCAAAGGCTTTTTGTTGGTCAACAAAAAGTAGCCAATACTGTTTAAATGAGTTTGGCTAGTTTTTCATAGTTGTAATTATATTTAGTGCTACATTTGTAATAGATCTATTTTGAATAAATCTATGCTGCTGATGTGGTATAAGTTCTTTGCAAATAGAATTTAGTCAATTAGCTATAATTTTCATAAATATTTTTGTATTACTGTTTACTAAAGATATTGGTCTTCAGTTATTTACATTTTCCAAATCTATTGATTTTTTAGGTATTAGAGAAATCAGACTCTAGCACCAAGAGGTTGGTATAATTTTTGAATTTAGTGCTTGATTGAATACTTTATATAAGATAAAAGTTATAGTCTCTTTAGTAAGTTTGTAGAACTTATATGTTAGATCATCAGTATTTGGAGTTTTGTTAGTTGAAAGGTTTTTAATAACATTGCTGATTTTTTCTTGAATAATTTCTTGGATAAGTATAAAGTTATGAGCTAATGAGGCTTAAGGCAGATTTTCTGTAATCTTTTTGGCTGAGTTAATGTTTATATCTTCTTTTTTATAGATTTTGGCATATATATCTCTGATATATTAAAGGGTATTTTCATATGATTGTGATGAGGCCTCGGGATTCTTGATGTTCTTTAAAAATGAATGAGCTTTTCTAATTTTATATCTAGTAAAGAAGTATTTTGTAGATTTTTTTCTCTGCTTAATCCATTGTGCTTTTGAGCATATTTGCTATTTTTCTATAAAATATAATAGTTCATCTTAAAGGTTTAAACTTAGTCTATCTATCTGATTATATAGAAAAAAATTTTCTGAGTTGTGAGCTAGTCATTCTTTCAACTAAGTTATATTTTTATTTAGCTTTGTGATCTTGTTTTCAGTAGCTTTTGGCTTTCTAAATACTCTTATAATAGATTGAATACAGACTTTACAAAAGTCTTATTCATTAGCTTCTTCCAATTCTGTGATTTCTTCTAGTACTTTTTTTTTCAGTTTTTTGTTTAAGAAGCAGCTTTTGTTAAATCTTCAGAGAGCTGACTCCTTTCTTTTGGCTTTAAAGAAAAGAGTGCATTTTACCAGAAGATGATCTGAGTTGCCAAACTTAGTATTAATTTGTGAGATAAGATGTGCATTATTTTCATTAATAAAAATATAATCTAAGTGTGTAGCCATAGTCTGATTGCCTTGTGTTTTTTGAAAAAATGTATGAAAAGGTCTTAATTTGGCAAAATCTGAGGTATCTGTAAAGTTTCTAGTAAGGCTTAGAAGATGCAATCTTGTTGAGTCTTGTTGAGGTGCTGCTTCACTAGTTCTATTCTTTTTAGAATATAAGTTAATGTTGAAGTCACCTCCAATTATGTTGATAGCATTTTTATTGACTTATGATGACTATTTTTCAAAAAAGAGTTTTTTATTGTTTGAATTAGAAGGTGTGTATATATTGGATATTTGGAATATAAGATCTTTGAATTTGAAAGTAGTAGTAATAATTCTATTGTCTAAATCTATTTTTGTGTTTTTAAATATTATATCTTTGTTGCCTGTGAGTATAGCTATCTTGTTTGACCAGATTAAATTAAAAATCTACTAATTTTTAAGAAAGCTCTGTGTGTTTTTGTTATTTAAGTTTGTTTCTTGTAATATAATAAGATCTAGTTTGTAAAATTTCAGAAGAGTTAAAATGTTTCATTGTTTTTGTTGATTGTTAAGCCCCTTTACATTAAGGCTTGCAATTTTAAATTTAAATTGTTTAGTCATATTAAAGCAGACTTCAGATCTGTAAATTTTATGCTCTATTATAAGATTTCTTGTATGAAGCAGGTTTGGTTGTTTCACTTTTCTGATTTATAAGGTTTTTTTTACTTTTTTTGTTCTTTTTTATCTTTAGTAAAATTAAGATAAAATCATAATCTGGATTCTCTAATTAAAGTTGTAGTTTGTTATTATTTGTAATTAGCATGACTGAAGTGCTTAGAACTTTTGGTTTTTTGATTTCCATAAATAAGCCTGTAGCTAGATTTTCTATAACAGAAGCTTCATTCTTAATGCTGTTCATGACTTTATCGACTGAACTATTGAGATCTTTTTCTGCTAATATGGTACTGTTTGTTTCATCATTTTTTTGGCTGATAGCCATATTTAGCTGAGTTTCTTCTTGTTGAGATTTTTCAATATCTATCTCTTCTGAAAGGTTGTTTTGTTCTTGCTAAATTGTATTTAAATCTTCTAAATCTACTGATAGAAGCTTTTTTTTTTTGTTAGAGAAAAATTCTTCATATTGATAATAAAGTTCAATAGCTTTCTTGTACTAATTACAATCTTTTTTAATATGTCTCTTATTGTTACAGAAGTAGCAAAGCTTAGAAGCCATGCGCCATTCTGTGGTAATCTTGTTGTCAAGCAAAATATAGAACTGAGATATTTTTTTTTCTAAATCTGAGTCTTTTGTAGTCTCAAAAGTAATAATCTACTAGTCAGTTAGGTAAGATGTGCCTTTTATTAACAGTGGCTTAATTAAGGCAATTTTACCAAAGTTTTTGAAAGCATTTTTGATTCTTTCTAAAATAAACTTCTTGTTACTTAAAAAAACATTTCTGATCTTAACTGCTAAAAAGGATCTTCTAGAATTAATCAGAATATGTTTATAGTATGTACGATTATAAATTTCAACACCTTTTGTAGCATAGTATTTGAGCTTTTTCTTATTAATAAAGATTAGCTCTAAATGAATACAAGATCCTCTATTTACATGTGGCTTAGCAGCAATTATGTCATATTCTGCTGTCTCATAAAGAGAAATCATTATTTTATTTAATGAACTATTAAAGTTATCAATATCTAGTATAAGTGCATTATTATTTTTAGATCTTATATTGTTTTATGGTGAGAATGAAGAGAAGGTTGATTGCCCTCTCTTGACTTTTGCAAATAAACTTGACTATGATTTACTTGAGACCTCTTTGTTTTTGTTTATGCTAGTAGTATTAGTTTTTGCAAAAGATGTATTGTTTTGTTCTATATGAGATGTTGTTGTTTTGTTTTCTTTGTTATTTTGTTTTTCGAGACGTGTCTTAAAGCTAGACGTAACTGAGTTGCTATTCTGATCATTTTTTTCTTTAAGAAGTCTTTTTTCATTTTCTAACATAACTTGTTCATTCCAGCTAATACTATTTAAGGAATCATCTTGCATAGAGACAGTTAAATCATTATAGGTGATTTCTGTTGCTATAGTATTCTTTTCAAGAAAGAAGTTAGTTTCTGTTTTTGTTAGTTGTTTTTTAGATGAAAAGCTTGTTGCCAGTTTAGTTTTTTTATTTCTGTAGACTTCAAAGATAAAAGTCTTGTGCTTTCTAAGAACAAGAAGAAGAGCCCCTGTTCTGCTACTGTTTTTAAAGTTAGTAAAGCCCTAAGCAAAGTTTATTTTGTCTTTTCAAAATTACCCTCTTTCTTAAACATGATAGTCAAGAGAGAGAGATCATCGATCTCAAACTAGAAATTTAAAAAACAGCACAGTTTATAGCAAATTACTGAAGATGCAGTATATAAGTGTTGAGTATGCATCACAAGACAAACAATTAAAAAAGTTTTATCTATTTAGCTCATAGTATCTGAAAGTTTTTTGATCCATATTCAAGTATGTTTTTAAATTTTAATAATAATATTGATTTATTTAAAAATTTTCAGTTTTAATAATATTTACTATATTATTGTATTATAAATCGATATTATTTATATGATGACAGTGTCAGATAGACAATACAAATATATCATTCACTTAAGAAATCACTTTTCAAGATTTTCTTATGCTAAATCTATATTATTTAAATCAGCTAAGGATGCTGCTATGGTTTTATTTAATTTTTGTTTAATGATGGTTCTTTAGCAGTTATTCATTTGAACAATAGTGATAAATTTGTTAGAAAACTATTAAAAAGGCAATTAATCTCTGGCTATTTATTAAAACTGTTTATGATAGGTCTAGAAACTCATGCTACCAAAGTTTGGTAAAAAAGAAGAATAGTATTCTTTAAAATAAACTTAGAGTATAAATAGAAGAAATTTGTAAAAATGATTGATGTCAGATTAAAATTTGTTATTTGGGTTATAAATAATTAATATTGCAAGACTTACAAAACTACACCATATAATTTAATATTTGGACAATCCTCCTATCCCTTAGATTATAGGCCAACACAGGCAAATTTGTCTGCGTTTTTGCATTTTTTTAGCTCTGATCTACTTTTTTAAATTGTTAAAATATATAAATAAAATTT
>CAJVQA010010616.1:0-11270 GCA_910591915.1 Cetraspora pellucida | reverse complement strand
AGTATATAGTACTAGTAATAATCAATCCTAAAATGTAACCATAAATTTGTACTATATCAAATTAAGGCTAATAAAAAATCAACTGGCATTGTCACCAAAGGAAAAAAATAAATAAATAAAAAAATTTATATATATTATTTAAAATCTAAAAGATTTGTAATAGTTATTATTGAATAAAAAGCAAATTTAAACTAATTATTAATTAAAGTATTAATATGTAATTTAAAATTTAAATTCAAGTTTTGAGCAGTAACTAATTTTTAAAATTTTTATTATTTATAATATATATGAAAAATAAGTATATTTTATTCAAATAAAAATATTAGTTTAATAAATAGTTTTAAAAAATAGCTAGTTTATTTGAATTTTTATATAATATATTACTAAAATTTTAATCTTTAAAATTATTATTAGAGAGTATAGTGACTTAGTGAAATGATCAGGTTGTCAATCCTTCATTGTAGATTGAATGTTCAAATCCTATTGATGGTAAAAATTTAGATAATCACTTATATAATATTTATATTATAACAACTGTTACTAATAATTAGGTTAGGATATTTGTAATAGCAGTTGCATTAGTATAACTTGCAAGTTATAAGGCATCTGTATAACTTGTTATACAGAAGAATGCAAACTGGTATTAGATAATACAAACTCTAAATAAATTCTTGTAACTATATAAATCTATTAAAATTAGGTAACAAGAAGTTCATTTGAGAAGATCTAAATAGAAAAATAACTAGATCTTTAATAGTTTTACTGTAAAAGCTAGCTTGAAAAAACAAATACCAAGGTCATAATATTTAATAGTAGTATCTGAACAAACAAAAACTTTTGTATTAAGAGTCTCAAAAGTATTACCAACCAAACTACTAGAACAAACTAAAAGAAAAGAATATTGAAATAATTCAATATACCAATAAACTAGTCATAGTTTTATATAGGTTATCTGAATTAAAAGTTTAAACGAAAGGCTAAACAAAAGACAGAAAAATATTAAAGTACTAAGATTATATTATAAAGTAAATGCTATAATCTGTATGAACTCTACAAAGCCATAATAGTTAAATAATATAACTCTAATTACAAGTATTGGTTCTGTTATAGTAATATTAAGTTAGCTGTAAAAATAAATACAAAAGGCTCTAAAATGTTTAGCTTAAAAATAAAATAGTTCTAAGTTTAAGACAATGATCTAGACATCTGAATATAATTCAGTGATATTAATACAGATTGCAGATTTAGAAAATTTAAAGTAAAATACTTAAGCAAAAGTGTTAGATACAGCAATTGGTAAAAAATCTTTGAATAGACTTCTTAAATAGATAATATAAAAAAGTATATATGTAACCAATTGTACACTTTATTGTAGTGGTTTACTGAATTATATTACCAAAAAAATCATTAATAAAAATTAAAAAATTAAAAAGATTATTTAAAAAAAAAAATTATTATTGATTTTTTACTAATTTTAAATTATATATTTAATATTTAAAACTCTAATTTATTTTTAAAAAAGTTAATTGTAGTTAAACAAGGTTTTTAATATATATTAACAAGTTAAACTACATTTTTTTTTAATAAGTAATTAATTACTTAACTAAATTAGCAATTTTTTATTAATTAGTTTTTTTTTTTTTTTTTATTAAGGTGACCTTTTTGGTCTTTTAACTTTATTAATTACTTATTAATATTATGGTTCAATGAACTATTACAGAAGATCATACAATTGCTACACATGTAACTTTTTTATATTACTTATTTAAGAAATTTACCTGAAGGTTCTCTACCAATTGCTATACCTAACATCCTTGCTTGGAAGTTCTACTTTAAACCTTCTGAATCTGTAATCTGTGTTAATATTACTGATCATCTCAGATGTATCAGATCATCATCCTCAACCTTAGAACTAATTTATCCTCAAGGTAAACCTTTTAGAGCCTTCTGTACCCATTTTTACAGCTGATCTAGGTATCGCTATAGCAGAACCAACACTTGCAATCAGAGCTAACCATTAAACTGCTATGTCTTTATAGAGTTTACTTAAACTCCAGCATCTACTTCATAGCATAACTCCAGCACTTTAGTATACACCTGCCTTTTGTCTAGCCTTTTTACCAAACTCCCAATTCAAATAGCCCATGTAGAACTATGACCAGTCTATTAGTATATCAGATCAGCCTGATATCCTTTTCCTTCAGTTCATTCTGATGGCCTAGTTGGTGATATCTCTGAGCCTCTCAACTTAGAGGTTTTTGCCTGTCAGGCTACTATAACTGGATACTATGATCTTGGTATCTGTTTCCAAGCTAGCCTTTACAATAGAGCCATTGAAGATCTAGCTACCTCTTTACTTAGGTCTTCCCAAATGAACTTCTTGTTACTCAATTTCAACGACTTTACATGATCACAAGGACTTATCTAGTGTTTGCACCATCTGATTTGTTGGTTTGCATTTCTCTGTATAATGTCATACTTATACAGATGTCCTATGACCTGCCAGTCATGCTGGTGCAACCACCATTACAGGTATCCTAACTCAATCATTAGTAACAGTTGTCATAATACAAATATTATATAGGTGATTATTCAAATTTTCGCCATTGATGAGATTTGAACATCCAACCTACTACTTGGGGGTTAACAACCTAACTACTTCACTAGGTCACCACACCCCCTTTTTTTTTATTAATTAGTAATATTTTAAATATATATATAGTTCATAAAAGTATAGCTAATTATATATACAACTTTAGTTATTATCTATTTAAAAATTTTATTTTATGATTATTTATTATTTATTATATTTAACCTTTATTTGTAAGTAAGGGCCTGCAAATTGTTTATTTTTGAGATTCAATTTGGCTCACATTTAGGATTAAAATTTTTTGCTAGTCTGACTCATATATATTAAATTTTTTTTGCAGCTCAGTCTAACCTGATCTAGCTTATAAAATTTTTTATATAATTTTGCAAAATTTCAGACTCAGCTTGGCCTATAATTATAAAATTTTGCTTTAGGCCCAGGCTGTAAAACCCAATGCAAACTTCTACTTGTAAGTATTTTATTTAAACTCTCTGGCTTATTTAATTAGTATTTTGTATAACTTTAACTATTTCATTTTAAGGCTAAATAATTTTATTGCTGTCTTTTATTAAGGTTAACTAAATTAATTATATTTAATTAACTTAATAAAATTATTATCTTTTTATAATTTATCTAATAAATATTTGTCAAATTTTGTCAATTTGAACTAATATAAATTAGTTATATAATTTTTAAAATTCTAATTAAAAAAGATTTTTTTTAATTACTATAGAAGCAATTTTAGCTAAATAAAAAAACTTTGTTAGGTTTATTTATATTATTATAAATAAATAAATTCTGTTTTAAATTTAAATCTAAAATATTTTTTTGTATTTTTAAGCATAATAAATTTTTATATGCTTTGAAAGTTAATATTTTAATATTTAATTTTTTAATTAATTAATTAAGTTTATAATATTTTTTTAAATTATTATTTATTAATAGAGTTAAATACTAAAACTTTAAACTACAGATTTAGGTTAGAGCTCTAAACTCTAAACTATATTCTAAACTCTAACTCAAATCTGCAATTTAGAGTTTTGGCACCCAACTTTACTTACTAGCACTGCTTATTCTAGGCTCAGTTTTTTAAACTTTATCTTACTCCTTCTTCTACTATTATAATATGCTTTAAATGCTATTTTAATTTCAATTTAATTGTTAACAAATACATTATTTTTATCTTTACAAACTTGGCTACTAAACTACTCTGTCATATTAATTTTGATAAAACTTTTAATCTACATACTCTTTTGAACCAACTAACTTATATTTTTATACAGATGCTTTCATATTTAATTTATAAACATATAACATCTCTACTGGCATTGTTTGAATTTTGAAAAATAATACAGATTAAATTTAATGTTTCTATAACCTATGCATCAAATTTAACATAAACAGAACTAGCAGCACTCATCTCTTTGTTTCTTATTTTATTTACTAATTATCTAATTTATATTTATTTTGATAGCTTATTTATTATACAAACTCTTACAAATTTAATATCTTATAAATATAACTTTTAAACTTAACAAAATAATTAGAATATTATTCATATTTTAAATTATCTAACTAAATTTAAAAATATTAATTATACTATACACAAAATTAAATCACATTCAAACAACATTTTATACAATATAGCTGATACTTTAGCTAAACAAGATGCAAAAAAAATAATCTAAAATTTAATCTTAACTATTTTTACTTATTTATTTTTTATTTAAAAAAAATATCAATTAAATACAAACTTTATAAATTCTACAAAAATTTCTTTTTTGTTTAAACATTTAACAAATTTCTCTAACTTAAACTATTACAAAATCTTTTTACTATAAACATCTTACTATTTACTAAAATCATTAATTCTCAAAATTCTAATTTAATTTTTTTTTGCTGATCAAAAATTGTAAAAAAACATTTTAGAAGTTTGCCAGAATATGACTGTTAAAACTAACTTTATAGGTCTAAAAAAAAAGATAGATCTTGTAAAAAAGATATAACAAAAGTAAAAAAAATAGAAAATTAGAAAACTTGGTAAAAAAAACAAAGAAAAAACACCTTAGTCAATATTTAAAAAACAAAATTTAAAGAATTTTTTGTAATCTAAAAATGTAAATCTGTAGATTATAGCAATATGTAAATAGATAAACAAAACAAATACATATATTAAAAGATATGCAAACAAGTTTAATTTGAATAGTAATAGACATAAAGCATAGAAAATTCTAAAACAACAAGTAACAAATAGGGGCTATTAATAATTAAACTAAATATAAATAGTATATAAAATCAAAAAAAAGCCTAATATTAACTTATATCAAAAGAGCATATTGGATAACAAATAGTATATACAACAATATGTTTTTTAACCAAGCTAGTAAAATCTTTACAACATTAAATAAAGAAGATGAAATCATTACTATATTAACAAAACAAAATATATTAAAGATTGCTTTGCTATATATAACTAGAGAAATAATTAAAAAAATAAAAGAAGAACAGCCAAAAAAGAAGATTAATATCATCAAACAAAACAAGAATATTACAATAAAAGAACCTATAATAGGACAGATACAAAACAAAAGAAAAGAAATACAATAATGATTAATAGAAGCAAACAGAACCAAAAAGAACTATACAAAATAGTACAAAAAAGAAACACAGAAATTGAAAAGAAAATTAAAAAGAAAGTGTAGAATAATACTAAAAGCTTACAAAAAGAAATAAGTATAAAGGTAAGTTAAAGAAACAATAATCAAGAAAAAGAAAATTTGTCTATCTAAAAAAAAAATACAAAAGAACAAAAAGAAAAGCAAGAATAAGAAAGCATCAAACCAAAAATCAAAAAGAAAATTAACATAGTTGAAGAACCTCTAGAAAAAAGCATATAGCCCTCAAGCAAAAGAAATTATAACCAAAACAACAGTTTACTTGCTAATATATTAGCACACAATATATTAGAAAAAAAAAAAGAGCATATAAAATTTATTAGATGGTTATTAAGAAACAATATATATGTCAAAAACATTAGAAAAGTTTTTAAAAGAAAAAACTTATAGATAAAATTAAACTTTGATTGCAAATACAGTAGAAGTAAAATAATACAAAGAATTAGCAAAAAGGAGAGTAACTAATATAAAATAATACTAGAAGAAAAAGAAGGCATTATAAAGAAATAAATGCAATATAATAATAAATATCAAAAGAAAAGTAACAGCAAATTAAGAACCAAAGAAGAAGAATCTATATAGAGTAAAAATAAAATTAAAGCAAATAAAGACCAATATAAAACAAGTAAAGAACTAGAAAACACAACTTATCTAACAATTTGGAACTTACCAATAGATATAAACAAAAAAAAAATTGAAATATATTTGTAGATAATTTAGAAAAGCCAATATAGTAAAAATTAAAAGGTCAAAATATAAGGCTTTAGCAGTAGTTAAGATAAGAAAAACATATAAATATATATCATAAGCTATATTAGTGAACAATAACAAACTGATATGAATAACCAAAAGAATAAAAAACTATAAAGCAAAGAAAAGACAAAAAAAATATATAGCAAAACTGATGGAATTATCAAAAAGTATCTTAGAAGTCTTACTACTATAAAGTTTAAAGAACAAAAAAGTTAAATTAGTTTATATATTCCCAAATAGAAATGAAAACCAAAGAAGAACAACAGTTATGTTTGCAATAGTAAAAATATGAAATTAGCTCAATCAAAACTATTTATATATAACTATTTTTGACTATATTGAGTAAAAGAAAAAAAAGAGAAACTAAATAAGTGAAAGGTCTTAAAAAAGAAAAAAAAAAAAAGCCAAGAAAAATTTAGTCAAACTTCTAATACAGAAAAGAGTAACAGCAAAAGAGAAGAACATGAATTTAAATTAAATATAAACAAAAGTAAAAAAGCAAATAGTTAAAGAATAGAAGACCAAATAGCAGCAAATAGAGGCAGTATACAAAATCAAATTACAAAAAATGAAACAAGACATATAAAGTTATTCAAAAAAGAAAAAAGACTATATAAAAGAAAAACAGCTAAATCCAAAATCCAAATACAAGAAGAATCTTTATATACAAATAACATCTTAAATCAAATTTTGAAAAGACTTAAAAGATTAGAAGAGACAAAAAATATGACATGAAAGAGTTTAGCCTACTGCTTTTAAGAGCACTTCAGTTGAATTTATGAGCATAGACCAGAAAATTGAAGAGTTTCTGTATAGAGAAGGAAGAATATTTAAAGAAGACAATATAGAAACATCTTTTGACTATAAAGAAAAAATAAATAAAAAAAGGCAAAAATCATAGAAACGAAAAATAAGCAGCTGAAAGAAAAATGAAAACAAAAAAGAAAAAATTAAAAATAGCATATCACAATATTAATAGACTTAAAACCAAAAAATAAAAATTAGAAAACCTTATAAAATAGGTAGAAAAAAAAGAAATCACAATATTAGAAATCACAGAAACGAATCTTATAAAATGAAAAAAGAGATTTCTAACATATGCTATAAATAAGTGTTATATAGAATTTTGGTCAAGTGTAGCAGAACAAAAAAAAGGGATCTGATATAAGCATTTTAGTTAATAAATATTAGAAAAAACATGTAGATGTGATTAAAAAGATAAATAAATATATAATAAAGCTTATACTATATTTCAAGCAATTGAAATTAGTAGTTTTAAAAGTTTATATATCACTAAGCAACAAGGTAATAGAAAAAATATTCAACAAAAAATAGTAGAAATCTTCACAAAAAAGAAAAACCAAATACAAATAATTATTTAGGTAATTTTAATTATACAGCAAATAACATATTAAACAGACAATATTCACAAGCAACAAATTTCAAAAAACTAACTATTTTTAATTAGATAAAGAAACAGAACTTCAGTAATATGTATAAAGATATGTATTCAATAAATCAAGATATATATAATCAAATAGAAAAGCAGCAACAAGAATTGACTACATATAGGTATTAGAAGAACTGGCCTCAGATCTACAGAAGGCAGAAATTGAAAAAGTAGAAGAAATTACTAAAAGTGATCATAAGATAATAAAATCAGAAATATGAATCAATATATAACAACAAAGAATAGCAAAGCTAAAATCAAAAAAAAAGAGAATTAAGAACAGTATACTTATATAACTAGGCAAAAGAAGAAGACTGAAAAAGTATATACAAGTGTTGCAGAAATAATTAGAACTTAAAGAGGTGCTAAAAAGCATATAAAAAAAAGAACAAAACAATGAAAAGAGAACAAATAAAATAAACAGCATATAGAACATAATAGAAAAAACAATTATTACAGTAGCAAATAAGCATTTATCTAAAAAAAAGATATATAACATAGTAACAAACAGAAAAAGCAATCAAAGACAATAACATCAAAAGAAAAACATTGTAAAGTTGCAAAAATTAATTAAATATATGAAAACAAAAAAAGGCTAAGAAGTAACAAAAAAAAAAAAACTAAAAAAAATAAGAAATAAATACTAGAAAGAAAAAAAAATGCAAAGCTGCCAAAACTATATAAAAAATGGTCAAGTGTTTAAATAGAAGATATAAAAGGTTGGCAAAAATTGTTACAAAAGAGAAAGAAGAAAGAATGAGAACAAAGTTAAAGAAGACAAATAGAAGAAAATATAGATAAGAGATATAAAATGATTATAACAAATCAAAAAAAATAATAGCTAGTATTTTAAATAAGCTTTACAAAAAGATAATGCTTGACAGATTTATTAAACAAGAGAAAGAAGTAACAAACTTAATAGTAGAACCAGATTTAGTTAAGACTGATATAACAGAACATTACAAGAAACAATTTAGAAAAATAAATATAAAATTAGAAGAAATATTAAAAAGATAGAATGAAGTTTACAAGCCACAAAAACATATTAAAAAGAAATAATATATAGAAGTTAAAGAAAATATTAAAGAAAAAGAATAAGAAGAGATGCTAAGAGAACTTAAAATAAAAACAGCTTCAGGCATATCTGGCATAAGCTATATACTAATCAAATAGGCAAAAAAGAAAACACAAAAAGTTTTTAAAGCCTTTGCTAACCTTTGTTTAAAAGTAGAAAAAATACTAATTATGTAAAAAATTATGCAAGTCTATTCAATACTAAAAGATATAAAGTAGGAATATAGCTTAAATAATATTCAATCAATAATACTGATTAAAACATTTAAAAAAGTAATAACAAAAGTGATAACAAAAAAACCTGCCAAAGTGTTTATGAAGAAAAAAGTACTTAAAAGACTAAACTAAGTAAACTTATTAGAAAATTCAACAGAGTAGTCAGTACATATCCTAAATATAATAATAAAAAAAGCAAAAGAAAAGAACAAAAAAATATAAGTACTTCTGCAAGATATAAAAAAGGCATTTGACTCAGTTCTATTAAAAAGTCTTGAATTAGCATTACAAAGAGTCAAAATATCTAGAAAAACAATTAAGTATATCATAAATCTTTTTTGTAAATAACAATTAAGAATAATTACAGTCTATAGTTTAACAGAAGAAGTAATAACAAAAGATGAAATAGACTAAAGTAAAGTAATATTATTATTAATATATTATCTTTTTATAATTTATTATTAGTTAAAGTGCAAGAAGGTAAAAGTTTAAAGTATATAGTTAAACAATAAATTAAAGAAGAAATACAGTGCAGTAATATTACAAGATATCATTAAGCAGCAATCATATATGCAAATAATACAATATAGATTGCAAATAGCAAAATTTAGCTATTAAAAATTTTAGAAATAGCTAAAGAGTTTTTCAAAATAAATAATATAGAAATAAACAAATTAAAATCAAAACTACTTGTAATGAATATAAACATCAAGAAAAAAAAAAAAAGTAGCTTTTAAAAAAAGCAAAATAATAAAAAAACCAAGAAACAAAATAGTTCATTTATTAGAAATATGGTTGAATAACAGAATGCAAGGGGTATTAGTTAAAATAAAAGCTAAAAAAATAATTAGTCAGATGATAAAAGATCTTAAATACAAAAAGATAACAATGTGTCAGATTATATATAAAAACAATTTAGTAATAATTTCAAAACTAAGCTATATGCTTCAGTTAACTAAGATTTTAAAGAAAGGAATATATGAAATACATTAACCAATAATATGTTTAGTGAAGCAGAAAAGCAATTTGCAAAGAACATTAGAAAATTGCATAGTAGAATATAAAGATCTTGATGAATATAGAATATTACAACAAGAGCTAATAATAAAGCAGCTGAGTGACCTACTAGAGAAATTAAACAAACAAGATAGCCTAGAACAGTTAATGAAGCTAAGAATAATACAAGGTTGTCAAAGAGCAGGCTTAATAGAGAACATTTAAAAATTAAAAAAAATGCTAGCTAACAATAAATGTTAGAAGAACAACTTAGTATGTCTAATAGTAATAAAAGCAAAAAAGCTAAAAATAAATATAAAAACTGAAAATAACTTATAAAAAATATTTGAATACAGTATCAGAATATGAGAACTTTTAGAAACATGTCTGTAAAAAAGAAATAAAATTAAAATAAGTGAAACAAGTCTAATATACTTAAATTAGCTACTTAACATAAAAGGTAAAAGGCTAATCAATAGCAGCAGTTTAAAAATTATCATAATCAGTCAAGCAAGAGCAAAAAAACAGAATGGTTTAAAGAAGTAAAGCCAAAGGTGCTCAAAAAGACATTAAATAGAAAAGTCAAAAAATACTTTAAGACAAACAGACATAATATTTAAGCAATAAAAGTAGAGTAAAAGTATATATTAGAAGATAAAAGAAAGAAAGAATAGATAATATATAGTGCTCAAGACTGTAGACAGCTAAAAAAGATAATAATAAAAAAAAAAAAGATTTTATTAGAACATTGGCAAATACAAAGCAAAGAAAATAAACTAGCAACAGAAATTAGCAGATGTAATAGGTATACAGAAAAAAAAAACAGATAGAAGACAGCTGTTAGCAATAGATAAGAGTAAATAACAAAATTAGAGTAATTCCTAATATATTGATAAAAAAAAATAACAACAAGATCAAGCTAGCTATAGACCAATTAATAGAAAAAGTAGAAACAAAAAAGCTAAAAAATAATAGGCAAAAACTTAAAAGATTTATAATGTTATAGAACAAATTTTATTATTATATTTTAGTATAGTTTCATGAATATATATTTTATTATTTATTAGCATTATTATTATTATTATTATTATTATTCTTAGTATTAGTTATTATTATTATTTAGTCATAGTAGGTAGAACAAAATACAGTGTTTGACATATAATGCTTAATGCTTGACGCTTGACATTTGATGCTTGACACTTGACACTTGACGCTTAACAATTGACGCTTGACATTTGATGCTTGACACTTGACACTTGACACATGACATCTGATGCTTCGCTCTAATAATTATTAAGCTTTGACACTTAGCTTTAACAGTTGTTAATAGATATATAAACCCCAAGAATTTTACCAAGTTAAGCAAGTCGCAGACACCCCTCTTCCTCTACCTTTTAGTTTAGTAACTCTTGTAAAGTGTAAAAGGATTCCTTAGGAATAGAAACCTAACAGATAGCCTTATTCCTTTAATAAAGTTATTATCTTTATCTATAAACTATATTGATATTCCCCCTCT
>CAJVQA010010615.1:0-11270 GCA_910591915.1 Cetraspora pellucida | reverse complement strand
AGAGCTTGTTTTGACTGGGTGACTGTGTACTACAACTTTAATTAAGAGTAAAGAACAGGTTAAGGCAGTAGAAACTGTGAAATGATTAAAAGTTATAAACTGGAGGTCAAAGACTGTCAGTACAATTTTCTCAATAGGTTTAGAATATAGGAACTTAATATTTTCATAGTATATGGAAATTATGAGCTGAACAAGTTTACTTAAGAGCCCAGGACAGATTGTCTTAGTAAAATAAATAGTTATAAGTATTTTTAGGCGGACGAATTTTTTAGTTAATTTTTGTGCAATGGATTTGCAGAAAGAGTTTTTTCCTATGTGTAATCAACTTTACAGTTCAATGTAGTTGTATGAATTCGAATTCCACATCATAAAAAGTCTAAAAATCATTTTCAATTAAGTGAAAAAACTATTAAAATTACTTGAGCAAACAAAGATTTGATTTACCAAGCGTATTATTCAATTTCTTTATCAGCTTTCTGTCAACAATAATATTGAAGCTTGTTAAGCTCTTTTTCTGTTAATGACACATGTATATTTTGGATAACCTAAAAAAAATACATATAAATTCAATAAAATCTTAACTTACATATTCAAAATACATATGTACGTATATGTAAATATGTATCACAATTATTACCTTTATGCATTGCAGTTATAAATCTTTTATATAACCATTTTCTTGTCTGTACTTATATACAGAAAATCATCAAGAAATCGTAGCATAACCTATAAATTCAATTTTTAGCCAAGAATACTAACTCTTTGAAATTAACATATTCACTTCTGACATCATCATGCTTCACAAAAGAAAGCACTTCCCATTCCATCTCACTATAATAAAAGCTATGTATTAAATGATTACAAGTCATCAATATATAAATATCAAGAAAAGAAACCAATTATCAATTGTATTAATACAAACCTACAAAGTGTCAATATAGCTGACTCCTGTAAAATACAGTTAATTCTCGATATACCAGTGGTTACACAGACCATCAATCTTATTCTAAATAGTATAAATTAAATTTTCTATAGTAGAATCTATAGTTTGTGTAACTACCAGTATATCGAGAGTTGACTGTACCAGTATATTGTCTATAATACTTGTCTCTAATCTATTAAAAAACATAGCATATTGCATTTTATACTATTGCAAATTACAGAAAATAAGTACTGCCAGGTGATAAGGCATTACAGATTTTTAATTATATTTTGTATTGAGAACAACTTAATAAATTAGATAAACCATATCTAGCACAAAA
This sequence comes from Cetraspora pellucida, assembly GCA_910591915.1. Lineage (NCBI taxonomy): Eukaryota > Fungi > Glomeromycota > Glomeromycetes > Diversisporales > Gigasporaceae > Cetraspora > Cetraspora pellucida. The sequence goes on along the minus strand of CAJVQA010010615.1, from coordinate 10,008 downwards.
TATAATCCAAAGTCAAATGTGCATTTTCCTTGACAACACTTCTATAATATAACAGTTTTGAAATCATACTTTTATTAAATTATACTTAATATGCTTTTTTAAGAGATCAAGTATATCCTTCTTCTATAAATACAATTCTTTAACATGGTCAATAAAAACTAAATTTAGTCTTTTGTGCTGATTTTCTTGCAAAGGTTGGAAAATTAGGAAAATTATCTATACGTATAATTTATATCATTAATGCAGACAACAGAAAAGTAAGTACAATGATTAAAAAATTATTGCAAAACTGGTTAATCTAATATTATTTGTTGAATCAGCATAATATTTATAAAATGAATGGATTGTACTACCCTTCTGGCAAACTACATCATATTTCTTCAAAAGTGTTTGCTGGCAAAGATTCTAAATTATATTTTTCAATCTGTAACCAGATATCTTTATGGTAATAAAACATGTGATTCTTGTATGTTGCATTGGTAGTTATATAGAAATTAGCCTGAGCAGTATGAATACCATAAAATAAATTTAGTAACAAGAAATTTGAATCTAAGAAGCACTAAAAATTTAAATTCTCTTACTTGAAGCAGCAGAATAACAAAGCAATCAAATACCTACCAAATAAATTCATACAATAGTTTGGATCTCTTATCAGCCTCAACTTTATTATTTTTATTACCCTTCACAAAAAGCCACTTGCACTGCTTGATCTTATATTTAATAATAAATAATATTTAGAACTATATAGTATATATGGATAATAAATTATATAACAGATAAGCTTTATATATAGCAAGAGTTCTTTATAATATCTAAGCATAATAAATGTTTCTACAGCCAAATTAAAATGGTAATAATAATAATAATAGTAATGAGATATATAAATATTTCAATTATTCTTAAATATTCATATGTATTACCTTTAAATATGATTAATAGAAGACCTTCTCATTTTGGTATCAAATATGATAAAATATTAGCTGTGAAAATATGTAATAATAATACCATTAGGATTCTGGATTCTGGCAATGCTAAGATTCTGGTAGTGTTAGGATTCTAGTATTATCAAGATTTTAACACTTTCTGAATTTTGGCAGTATCAGGATTTTGATAGTTTCAGGATTCGGATACTGTTGGGATTCTGATAGTATCAGAATTCTGGTACTGTTGGGATTCTGATAGTATCAGAATTTTGATACTATCAAGATTCTAATAGTATCAGGATTCTTGTACTGTCAGGATTCTGATAGTATCAGGATTTTAGTACTGTCAGGATTCTGGCATTGTCAGGATTTTGATACTGTCAAGATTCTGGCATTGTTGGGATTTTGATACTGTTAGGATTCTGTCAGTGTCAAGATTGAGTAGTGTCGGAATTGAGTAGTGTTGGGATTTAGTAGTATTAGGTTGGGATTTTTAATGTTAGGATTTTAAATATATCAAAATTTTAATAAATTGGAATTTTGATAAGTTAGGATTTTGAGTGTTGGGATTTTAATATTGTTGGGATTTTAATTTGTTGAGATTTTGTATTTCAGGATTTTGTTGTCAGGATTATGTGAATTGGGATTTTGTTTGTCAGGATTCTGTAATAAAACCAAATCTTAACAGCAACTACAAAATATTATTAATGTGGTATCTACATTTTACTAAATAGCAAACATTAAAGTAAATTCTCAAAAATTCAGTCTAATATCTAATACAAAACATATACTCACCTTCATATTTTTAAACTTAACTATTACAACACAACCACCTAACACATCTCTAAAATTTCTTGATTGCTAATATACTGCAACCAACAAACAAGTCATCACAATTAAACTCATTCTACAAGAAACATTTGGTTTAACAAATATAGTTTAAACTAAACAAATAACAAACAAACAAGTTTCTTATATAATTAATAATATTATTATCTCTATTATTAAATATCGTATATATAATATAGTACTCTCTCAACATATATATAACAAAATTTTATCCAAATAACTTACTATTGCCAAATACAAATCTAAACTTGCACTAATACTTTAACTAGTATGCTGAACTATAATATATATAATATCAAAAACATATAGAATATTTAGTTACAATATTACATTACCAACTTCCTAATTTGATTGAATATAATAGATTTATTTGGAACTAGTACACATATCTGATTATAACAATTACAAAATAACTTGTGATCTATCACTAATATCTTACAACATTCACATCTACTAATAGATGGCCTAAATAAAAATACAACAATATATCAAATAATATTATTATTATGACATTTACAATTTATTATCTTTGTATATACAACACTATTACATATATTATAATGCCTATATATACTAATTGAAAACATTCTTAAAACATATAAAACCTACAACAACTTCAAAAAACAATTATGAACTAAACATATCTTTTACTTTGAACAATTAATTTCATCTAATAACTTCATACTTTTAGATTAGGAATACATTTTATCAAGACTTAAACAAATCTCTACAGGACATAAATCTAAATGGTTTACAATATTACAAGACAAAACTATTATACATTCTCTTATTAGAAAACTCAACTCTAATCTGAGTCTTTCACAAACTAACTCCTTATTTTTCACAACTGGATATTATAATTTAAAATCAAAACCTTGGCTTATTCCTGTTGATTACAATAGTGAACAATTAATAATAGGAAAGATATGCAAATATAACCACTATATTTATTATATACTAGATCATCAAAGCAAATGCACCTAACACAAACCTTTATTCACTCTTATCTGTTAATTGTATACCATGTATAGGATGCTTACATAACTTTAACAAAATACTAAACCATTATATATTTGACATTTTTGCTACTCTTTTCACAAAATTTTTAGAAAAAACAACAAAATTCTACAAACAAACTCAAGCTTAATGCAAATTATACAGATTTTGTATACTCAATTACATTATGCAACCTTACTAGAATTTTTATACTCCTATTTATTATCTTATCACAAGATCCAATCTTTCTTATTTTTTATATTAATTTATTTTTTATTAAATTATAACAAATTGCAAATCAAAATATCTAATGTATCAACTTTATTTTTTATACTGATAGATCTGTTACTAATATTACTACTAACAGATGTTCAATAAATATTAGATAGATACAAATATATAACAATACTATTATTGAAACTTATTTTTTTCAAATTAAATTCTGGCTATCATTATACAAAGCTGAGCTAGTAGCTATTCTATCAGCTATATGCACATGCTCTTGAAACAGCAATATCCAAATCTATACTAACTTACAATTTGTAATTTCTAAATTTAACAAAATTACTAACAACATAATATTATAGCACAAACAATATTCTTATAACTATTGGCTAATATGACACACAATTATCAATTTAATTAGATCATACAAATACAACATCACACATCACAAAGTATCAGTTCATGAAGACAACATATTCAATAATAAAGCAGATAAGCTTGCATCAAACCACAATTTAACAAATTTTCTGAATATACAATACAACAATATTTATAATACTTTATATACTATATAATATAACCAATATACTATTAAACAATCTACTTAATAAGCAATTAAAAATATCTGCAATACACATATAATAGCTATATAATCATCTCAAAATTGGATGAACAACATTATTCCTCTATTCTTACAAATTAACTAAAAAGCAACCTGACTATATCTAAATAATAATATTAACAAAATCAGCTGATATATAAACTTTACACTTAGCTATAGTAAATTCTTTAAAATTAAACTACAACTTAACATATTATCTACTCTTTTTCATCTTTACAATTTATATCCAGAAGTAATAACTAGCAACAGTTGTATTATATATCATATACCAAAACACTCACTATGAATAATAAATAACTCTTTTCATAGATTACTTATACCAAAAACACAAACAAACATTTAATTATTTCTCAACATTTTACTAAGTATACCTTACTTGACCTCTTATGTAAACTTGTCCAGCACACTTTTCCACTCTTAGGCGGCTGTGTTTTAAGTCTTAATAACACTTGGGTGCCAGGAAAAGTTTCAAAAACTATATTTTTGGGTTTTGTCTATTTACTTAATATTTTACTAATTAAATCTATTACACTGCCTATTCAAAAGTTGTTTAGCTCACTGAGCTGGACATTTTGATATATATTTTGTCCAAAACAGACCAAAACTCATAGAAATACAAGTGAAAAGCAAAAACAAAAACTTGTCCTTTGCAGGTTTTTTTATTGGCAATTTTAGGAAAATTTGCTAGGGTACCCTAGAAATTTCACTTTTCTGGTACCCATTAGAATATTCTAAACATCCAATCAGCTTACCTGAAGCTTAAACTTTTTTTTAAACTTTCCTAATTAGTCTGAAAACCTTTAAATTAAACAAATTTTTTCAAAAAACATACTTAGAAATCTATTTTTAGAAAAAAATACTGACCTTGTCTACAACCACACCAGATACCATCGACCTTGACTATTTTTACCAGAAGTGTCCTAAAAGCTTTGGAATTGGTATCTATAAGAATGCAGCATATACATCACATCTTATTCCTGCAAACAAACAACCAAATAATTGTATTCATACTAAACTTAGAGGTAGTATTAAAAGTAGTTACTACTTCAAAGCATCAGAATCAAGCACCATCATTACTTGCTTCTGTGACAAGTACCACACTCACTTTATATCAACAACCAACCAAATCTATAAACAACATAAAATGACCTCTATTATTAGAAAACCTAGAGATAAAAAAATCCTTGCAAATAACATTGCAAACTCTACTGAATTTGTTCCACTATCACCTACAGCATCTCCTTCACCTACTACACACAACCATCTCTGTGCCAAATATAACTTACCTATTGCCTGCAAAGAAATGAACAACTAACATTACTTGGCATCTAATGCTATTTTATATAACAACAAACCTTATCATAAAACCTGTACAGAAATCCAACAACCCATCCAACAATTAGGTTCCTCCCCAACATTCATTCAAAAACTTCAACAATCAATCAGATCTTATAACTCTCTAGCATCTGAACTTACCTTTACCACCTCACCTACAGGTACTACTAGCAACACAAATAACATAGATGTAGATAATAATACAATTAATAGCAATGATCAGCAACAACAACAACAATCACATCAACATCAATTATATCTTAATGAACAATAGCAACAGCAACAGCAACAGCAGCCAAACTAACAACAACAACTACAAACACAAACAAATACTACCAACAATTAATCTAAAATTAAAGCAAATCCAATATTTGATTGGCTTGCTAATTTTCCAATTTCTGATAACATAAAAGACAAGTCACAACTTCAAACAGAATTTTCTCGAAAAATTTTAAACTTTCTTAAATCTTATCTGTATGACTTTTATTCTGGAAAAGAAATCAAACCTAAAACTTCTAAGCAAAAAGCTCTTAAGGCCAGCTTCTACCATATTAACTGTAAAATGGCAGAAGACAGACCTCAATTTCTTATTGAATTTATTTAACAAACAAATCCCAATACTGACAAAGCTATTACTATCCTATTTGACATATTGAAAGTAACTCTTAAAAAACTTATTCTTGCCTTTATTACAATCTTATTTACAAAACTCAATTATTCTAAAATCTTTGCTTCATCAGTTACCATTCCTACTTACACAAATCAAACTGAATTCAACTTTGTATTAATATTGCTCATATTCATTTATATCTCTCAAACAATTACCAAGCAATTGACTACATTAAATTTGCTGAAGACTTTTAACTATGATCTAAAAGATTTAATATTATATCAAAAGTAATTGACTTTGACAAGGACAAACAATACTTTATAACTCAATCTAATAGCAAATTTAATATTTATCTTGACTTTAATATTTCAAAAACTTTATAGGGATGGGGTCCTATAGCCTAGTGGTCTAGGCGCTCCTCCTTCTACAGACAAGGTCAATGGTTCAATTTCAGCTGGAGGCAACTCTGTAATCTATGGAAGCATATAAAGGTATGCAAAGCTCTGTGGCTAAGTCCATGTGATTAGAAGATCGATATATAAGAAAGTTCTCAAAAAAAGATTCCTGATATGGAGAGTTGGTGCTTGATGCAAGAGAAGCAGTAAACATACCAGAAATAGTGAGAAGATGCACTAGCAGGTAATATGGTGAGCATAAAAGAAAACTATAGAAAAGGAATGGAGTTAGCGAAATTTGAACACTTCTGGCACCAAATCAGTTCTAGTAGATACAGGATATACTAAAATTGGATAAATCTAAGGAATAATCTTAGTACTATACTTAGTAAGTTTGCATCAAGGATAAATTCAAAAGGACTATGGATACTTAGTAACATCCAATGAGGTGGAACTTAGATATAAATAGTAATTAGATAGCCCTAATCTGTTCTGTCATAAACATGATAGCATACATTGTATATATGCAGTTAAGTGTTGAAAATCAGAAAGTTTAAATAGGTGACTCACAGGCGGGTCTCAGGTATGGCATCTAGTAGGTAACCTATGGGTGGAACCCTTAATTAGATAATAACTAAAGTTATATGTATGACTAGTTGTACTTTCGTTGATATACTCTGTATATAATATGTAATCTTATACTACTACTAATAAAAAGACATACAGGTGAGACTGCCCTTAAAATTAAAAAAAAAAAAAAAATTCAAAAACTTTTTTTCTTCACAAACTTAATATTTCATCACTTGCTAATTTATTGGACCATTTAAAACAATGGTTTAAACAATTTTTTTCAATTTATAACTAACAATTTACCTAATCATTAGATAAAACTAAAGTTTTTAACTCTCTAAAATACCAAATTCGATAGCAATTTATTCTTTACCTTAAAGAAATTCTACCTACAGAAATAAAATTTCAGCAACCTAATAATCTACAAAAATGTCAAAATGAAACTATAAAACTAGCCAACTTTCACATACTTATTTGTAAAGAAGAAAATTGCTCTAATTAGAAGAAATAGTAATTCAAAATAAGTGAAAAGAAACAGAAAATTCAAACTTATCTAATACAACTCCAAAACCTCAATACCAACATAAATACTTACAACTACTAAATGATATTTTTAAAAAGTCTTTTGAAGATTTTCCAAAACAAGAAAATGAAATTTGGAAACAACCTGAAATAGATTTATCTATATTCTATAAAAATAGCAAACATGAGGCATCTTTCAATAAACAAATTCCAACTATTCTCTTTGATGAACTTGCAACAGAAATGGAAAAATCAGCTTGTGCAATTAACAATGTCCTAACTAATCCTAAACATCATAGCTATTATTTCTATCTACATCTTAACTTATATCAAAGCATTGCAACACAAAACCACCACATAGACAAACTTAATAAACAACAAGTGATAGAACTTCTTATCTCAAAACCTATTAGTACTGAGCTATTGGCCAGAGTTTTGACCTTCTACAACTCCTTTGACAAAAATCTTACCTACTCACAAATCAATACTTATTACTGAGAAACAGCCTATCCAAAGGCAAACAAAATACTACAAAAAAAATTCCAAATGTTATACTCTATACCTTCCTTAATTGAAGTGTCTCTCTTTCTTAAAGAGGCTCCTTTTTAATAAATCTGTCTTCTACAAACCTTATTAATGCAGCCACTACCTTGTCAAAAGATACATCCCTAGTAGTTGACAAGGAAGATGATATAAGTGGACAGGTAGTAAAGCCTATTTACATGAAAAACCAAGTTAATGACAGCCAGACCCAATGTACAGGACAGGCTATAGCATCCTCTACAGCTGTGTGAGCTAAGCTTCAAATAGTAAATGATCCTGTAAACAACAATTCAACTCCTTAAGTTCCTGCTTCCAACACTTCACCTCTTGCAGAAACAAACACATATTACAACAAATTTCTACAATCACACAATTTACCTATCATACATAATCCTATAACACTTGGAAACTTCCTATTCTATCTTTATAAACACTCTTTCAAAAATAGCTTCAAAATATTTATCAATCAAAACAAAACTGAATTACATATATACATTAACCTTTCTGATCCTATTTTGCATGAACATCATACTATTTAACCTTTTCAATATAAAATATACAAACATCTATCCTTACTAACAACACCTAACAATACATCATCATATACTCATTTAGTCTTATTTGATCAATTGTTTCTTACAGACCTATCTTTTGAATCTTCATCTATATCAGTAACTTCTACATTCAATCATACTGTTGATAGATCTAAAACTTCTTCTCAACTTACATTCTCTAATACTTCTAACATACAATCTACTATCCATCTACCAGTAAAGGAAACATCTACATCTACTCTATATAAACCATTACACTTATCAATATGTACATATAATACACAAGGATACAATGATAATCTAAAACAACATGTTTGGGAGAATTATTGTTTATTATATAATATCAATATAGCTAGCATTACAGAAACTAAAATTGCACAAGACAATGCAAATACTAAATTCCCTAGATCCTAGCAGTTCACCTATTACTGGTCCTGCACTAATAGCTACAAAGCTAAAACAGCAATTATAATTCAAAAACATCTAAAACCACACATTCACAAAACATTTCAATTTCCTGGTTATGCTATTGCTATAGATCTTTTCTTTAAGCATGACTTCAAATTCTGCATCATTTCAGTTTATTTACCTAATGATGACCTTCAACTTAGACTTCTTATTCAAAATAATATCATACAATAGATTTAAGAAGCAAATACTAAAAGCATACAATCCATAATTATGGGTGATTTCAATGTCTCTGATAATGTACAATCATCATTGATTAAACTCAAACTTATTCATTTTCTCCAATACAACAATATGTATAATCTAGCTAAATATGCATAATCATTAACTCCCACTTGGCATAGCAGCAGATACAGTAGTCATATTAACTACATCTGGCTAACTATTCTATCATCAGATACTTAACTTCTTATTATACAGATGATACTAACCAAAGTACATTCAGTGATCACAAAATTCTCATTTCATCATGAGAATTCCCTTATGCTATTACTGGAAAATGATGATCAGCTATCAAAACTAAATGAAGAGTCTTTGCTTACAAACAAATGAACCAAGACTATTGGCAAGATTTTGCCGATCAAGTCACATCTAATCTTCAAGCCAACAAGGCTTCTTCTACAACTAACACCACAGAATTACTTGAAGGCTCATGACACAAAATTCAAAAAAGCATTATTGCAGCTGCTTTGTAACACATTTCTAATAAAAAATTCACAGTTTGGAACTTTCAACACATTTTCTCTTCCAAGGCATCTAAACTACATTCATGTCTTAAAAAACTTGGCAATATTATAAGATAGGCCAAAGCCTCAATTTAAAACCAAACTACAATGCCTACATCTCACAATCAAGTTATTGATCAGCTCAACTTTCTTTATTATCTTAATATATCTGCCTTGCCCCATAACTTTAACCTTTTATCCAGCTAGATAACTGCAGTCAATACTGAATGGAAAACACTCTATTATGCTCGTAATCTGAAAAACATCAAAAATAGGCTTTTTTGAAATAGAAAAAATTCTTCCTTCTTTCCATTGATTTGAAATTTGTTCAGATGTGAGACAGTGATTAAAGAGGGCTGTGATTGTATTAAGAAATAGTGTTCCAGCATGTTTAAGAATTTCATAGCTAATGCCTGATGATCCACATGCTTTGTTGTTTGGGAGTTGGCTGATAACTTCAAAAACTTCTGTTAAAGAAAATTCGTTAAGTGCTATTTGATACCATGTAAAGTCAATATTAGGTTTGGGTTGGTATTCTTGTTGCCACATTGTGTTGAATAATTGTGATTGGATGTTTCTAGGGGCTGTCCAGTTATCAAAGTGTTGTTGAATATGCTGTTTAATAAGAGTTGGTTCAGTAATAATGTCATTTTGTTCTTTAATATTATCAA
>CAJVQA010010614.1:0-11272 GCA_910591915.1 Cetraspora pellucida | reverse complement strand
TTAATTAATAAAATTTTTAATAATTTAATTTTAAATATTTATTATTAATAAAAAATATATTAAAAATTGCTATTTTCGGTTTTGTGTAACATTACACAATTTTGTACAACCTTAATTATCTCAAAAAATATTGCATAGAATTTTATAATTTTTTTTTATTTAAAAGTTTTAGATTTAATAAGTTTATTATATAATTTTTAGTTTAATATCTTTTTTAGCTAACTTGTTATAAATTTTTAAAAAGTGTCCACAATAATATGCTAGGCCACTGTAGGTTTGAAATTCTAAAAACTATCAGATATTGTTATATTAAGATGTTCGATATAAATAGAGTAAACATATATTAAAACAATGTTGCGTATAGAATAATTTAGAGTTTGATTTAATAGTTGTATGATCACGTGAACAGAGATATCGCCACCGGCGGTAAATAGCAACGTTCTCTATTTTAACAATTATTAAACCAACCTTGTTAAAATTTTTTAATTTTAATTATAAAATTAAAATAAAAAAAAATTTACTAAAAACAATTTGCCTGTATTTTTTCAAATAATAAAATCATTAAAAATTGGCTAACTCTGTAATCAAGGTTCTTTTGGAACGTATTTTTAACTACTTTTGCAATTTTATAAAAAAACCTTAACACGCTAGAGAATTTGTGAAATGTTATTTAGAAATTAGACTAACAACTCTTTTATTGTTAAATGTGCCTAGAAAGCAATTTTTGCTTATAAAATTTGGATGCGTCAATCATTTGATTTACTATTAAAAATTTTACATGCGACATCTGAACCGACTGATATGGCACTTATGGCAAATGTCTGTATTATCATAGTACATAGTGTGCTACATCTCTAGTATCACCATGATCGAATGAAATATTGGCAACACAACATTCCGAATCTCTAATAAAGATGAAATAACGTTAACACTTACTATTGTCATACCGATACTATTTTATTTTTAATAAACGAATACAATTATTTATACCGGAATAACAAATCTACCTACCGTCACGTTCATCGTCATTAGTATAGTAATATTCACAGAAGTATTTACATTTTTAGCTAATAAAACGAAAATGTTTCGCGATCCACTTCAAGCTTGGAAAGAATTGAACAAACCAATCATACGTCATTTTCGCCCTTTGATTTATTCATATTTGCTTGAATTTAAAAATCCGTTTGTTAAATGCATTTGTAAATTTTAATTAATTATTTACTCAAATTAAGGTTTGGTAATAATGTGATAGAACCATGTATAATTTATATAAAAAATAAAAATAAATTGTCTCTATTTATCTATGTAAATACTTTGAATAAGATATGCGTATTACAAGTTTAGAAGAAGGATCATGTTCGGGAGTCTTAAAGGTTGATACTGTTTTAAACACTCGAATAATAATAATAATAATTTACAAAAAGAAATGAAATCTATTCAATAGGAACAAAGAAAAATACATAACCCATTCAATAGTATTCACGCGGCAGCTCTTTGCACGTTCGCCGAGACGATTGGGGGACTTGCTGTACTTACTAAATTAACAAGAAAGCATAGAGCTATTGTTACAAGAATTAATATGGAGGTACAATTTTTCTTTATATTTATTATATAGTATATTATTATTACTGTATTATTATTAATCAATTCATCTTTTTACAATAACAGTATCATAAAAAAGCAAGAGGTGAATGATAATATCAATTATTTTTTATTTATCAAAGGAAGAAGTTAATTTAATATATATATATAATATAGGAATAATTACAGGTACTAGTACTTTTAATCCTGAAGAGTTGATTGGAACTAAAGAATGTGAAACTATTCTCAAGGATCAATCATCTGATATCGTCGCGAAAGCGACCATATTTTGGAATATTCGTAGCTCTTGAACTCGTGACATTAATGGTCATAATTGATCATATGAGTGAAATTAAAATTGTTTATCTGTTATGATGGCAATCTGGTACTACTAATTAAGAATTTAAGCTTGAAATTACATCATAGATAAATAAAAACCAAATTTTTAAAGGTTGTAAATCTTTTTTTTGAGTCATAGGTTTTATTATTTATGTGTTTAAAATATCGTATAATAATAAATACTATGAACAAGATTCCGTAAAACATGATGTGTAAAAATATATGGGAACCCGATGAAAAAAGAAAAACGAAGCACTATGCACTATCGTTATATTTTAAAGTAAATAATACTATTTTTGAATGCTCTCTTTGAATACTCTCTTTGAATGCTCTTTTTTTTTTTGAATGCTATGTTGAATACTAATTTCGAATACCATTTCTGTATATTCTTGTTTAAACATTATATCAAACAGTAAAAAAATAAACCAGATTTTTTTACTGCCAAAAATAATCACATGTTAAATGATATTAAACAACATGAACTTTGTATCGTTGAAAAAGCAATTTTTTGAAACAAAAAAAAAAAACGAGAGAAATTTACAAAGGCATTCAAGGAAGGAAAAAATATATATATACGAATTACGTGAACGTCGTCTACTTTCATGAAAGGATATCTATCTACCTGTTCACCAGTTCAAAAAAAAAAAACAAAGTAAATAATTTTACATGAAAGTTGAATAAACCCACCACACTTCCTAACACGTCTTTCCTAAATCAACATGATAAATTGTGAAAGTTGCATGTAAATGTAAATGTGATGGTAAAATAAAATAACTAAAACAAAAAAAAAAATCAACAAAAATAAAACTTGTAAATCATGTAAATGATGGAAAGAACGCTAATTTTACACTATTGGCCAACTTGCCAATTTAAATAATGAAGGAGATCTTCTATTTCAAATTCAGCCATGTTAACTCCGACATAGTAGAGGACAGCAACCACTAATACTATGACTATAAAAAAAAATCGGAGTTTAATAAAAGATAAAAAAGGAAATATAAATACCACAATAAAGACTTACTTGGAAGATAACCAATTCCCCAAGAATTACCTTCGGTTTGGGATTGGGTAATAGTAATCTGACTATTAAGAATAGATTGATCCAAATTCGATGGCGGTGGAGGACAATCGTCGTTATCGATGTATTCACTAGGGCGACCAGTAATCTCATTATCATTTTTTCTTTCGTATTTAAATGTTTCATACAAAAAATCTTTAGTTGATGAAGTAATCGAGGGAACGAATTCCGGTTCAGGAAATGATGCAGGAACTGGTTGAGTCTTTTCAACCGAATGTTGTTGTTGTTGCTGCTCATTATTAATATAGTCTTGAATGTTTGATGTTTTCGCTGAATTAATATCATCAGCAACGTAACCGTAGGTACTTAAACCATGGTGTCGATCGCTAATATCCTGCGAACCAAGCACGCTCCATGACCTATCGGAAGCTTGAGAAGGATAATAATGCTGTAATTTATCATCATCAAAGTCATTGGCGAGCATACTCCACGAACGTTCACTTTGAAAAGTTGGTGGAAAAGAATGTTGTTGATATTCTCCAAGTTTTATAAAAAAAAATAAAGAAAATTTTAAACTAACTTTCAAGAGACTGAAATTGAATTAAAATTAAAATTAATTGATAAATACCTTGAGACATTATTTTAGGATTTTAAAAAAACCTTCAATTAATCCTAGCTTCGACTCGGTTTTTGTCAAAATTTGTCGTGAATTATAGAATTGAAAGGAAAGAAAATTCAGAAAGAAGAATTTGAGAAGTTGATGTAATCACAAGCGGTGAATCATAGAAAAAAAAAAAAAAAAAAAAGGAATTTGAAATTTTCGTGAATTTTTTTGGGGGAGCGAAATTCACTGGGTTTATATCAAATCAAAATCAACAAATTTGATGTAATGGTTTTTTATATGGTTTACATGGTGTCATGTAGATTTAATACACCAATACTGATTCGACAGTTGATTCAATAGCTAATACTGTAATAACAGATTTAATTTAACATACTAACACATAAGTATATAGTTTTAACTAAGTATATAAACCATATAAAAAATATATAGAAGGTTTATTTTATTTATTTATACGTGACTTTTTGTTTATAGGTCATAAGGTCAAACCCGTCAAAAATGCGCAGCAAACAATAAAAAATTGTACTTTTTTGGTTAAGTGCAGTATTATTTTATTCTATTATTTTATTCAAATATGAAATCTTAATACCGATACCGATAGAGTACAAAATTTTTTAAAAAAGGTTTATGATATAGTACAGAATGGAAGGCACGGAGTTTTTTTTTTTTTAAAGCTTATCGGGTTTCATTTTTGATTTTCATTTTTGATAAGTTTATATTACAACATCAAAAGACTGTATTTAACATAAAGTTGTATGATTAATATCTTTATCATTTATTTATATCTAAAGACTGATCGAAAAGTCTGTTCGATCACTTAGCATTTTCATATGCTATATAAGTATTTTCGAATTATTTTTTGTCTTATCAATTAAAAAATTGCACAATTTTTTCAAAGATAAACTACTATATTAAATTACTTCTCGGATTCATCAATGCACCCATGCATTGTTATTATTTCCGATTCTCATAAATTATGATTTTATGCATATTTATTTCTTTTTTTCCGCTTATGTTTGATACCTTTTAAAACGTAGACTAAAGCAAGATTGTCAAACAATGTCAATGTTATCATATTTAGAAACAAATTTCTTGTTTGTGTCCAAATATTGATCCTGCTTCCTTTATGTTACCAAGCTATAACGATATCTATAACGATATCTATAACGATATCTCTTTTCATCTTAAACGTATAGTTTAAATCGGAAATTTATAGACAACAATAGTATCCTATAAATAGCCATTCTGGAATATCCTCTGACTGTCTATCGACATAGGGACTATATACTATCGCATTTAAACTTTTCTTCTCCAAAATTTTCCATAGTTCAACTTACTCAAGTTCACCTTTGGCAAAGGTTTTTTCTCTAAATTTTGTGCACCATCCACTTGTTATTTTTCCGTGTAACTTACCTTATTTTCTCCATTAAATGCTGCGGATGCGATGTATCCATGCTGCGTGTCATATACAGTATATGAGATACATTCAAGATTAAATTTTGTGTATCTTGAGTACCCAAGTATGTACGTACGTGCGTACTTCTCCGCAACCACAAATGGGTAAGCGATCCCAAAGCTTTGGTGTGCAATGCTAAAATATGGTCGTACTGAATCTGCGCCACTTTCTACTTTAAAATTAATTTAAGGAGTTAAGGGAACACATAAATCAACATAGCAGATAGTATCTTGTCGATTATCGTTATTAGTATGGTGGCACCTCCTCGAAGAATATGAAAAAGCATTATAGTTCTTATCCAGGATTATAAAGTAATGCATTTCTTTAATTCATTGAGGAGTTACAATTTTAGTTTCTTTAGTTGATTGGCACCATAAATTGATAAAAATGAATGATTTGAAACAAAGTAATAGGTTAATCACACTATTCTTTTATCATATTTTCTGATGATCATTTATAATAGCGCATATGTAGAGATGACGAGAATATAATTCACAATTCAGTGCACGATGACTATAATTTTGCTGAGTTTGTTTCGTGTACGGAAGTTGAAATGATGTTAAACAGTTTCTTTTATTCCTGCATTTCACAATTTCAGCTAATGATCAGTTCTTGTTCTTCATCAAGCAAGCATCTTGGAATATTGATACTTTCATGACGCAAATTATGAAAAGAAAGATTTACAACCATATTTGTATTCAATCTTCAATCAATTAAAACAAATCTATTGTCTCATCTTTTCGTTTGCATTTAAACCTCTAAATAATCCACTAACTTTTTGCAGAATTGTCAAATATGCATGCTGCATGCACTACTATTGTTAAGTTTTTTCATTAATATTTATTTTATCAATATAATATTATTCTTCATCCATCCTTAATTGTAAACAGCTTTGAAAACATTAGTATATATGCTTTAAGTTTCTAATTTCTTCACTCTAATACGTATTAAACTCATTTCTATGACTTATTTCATGCAACTAACTATTAAGCTCTTATTCTATGACCATATATGAAAGCTATCAAGTGAAATCTAAATTTTAAGTTAATAACCTAACGGTCTCCAACATATACAATGAATAATTATATTCATTAATCGGATTTTTCAGGGTTAAGTCCGTTCTTAAAATTATTCTTCGTGCATAATTTATAATTTTAAATCTTGATCAGCTTGATTATCATTATTTAATCGGAGAAGGGTAAAAATATAACATTTATTCATTATCAAACAATCTGCAGGTATGGATACTTCAGGAACTGGTGTTTAAACATGTGTATAAAGCATTCATACTTTATCAAATATAGTATTAATGAAAGTAAAATAATTTAACTCATATGACTTAGATGTATATAAATATCTTCTGTATATATACTGTATATATATTATTTATTAACTTTTGCATGCCATTACATAATAACTTATGATTTGTATTAAATGAATTATATAAAGAATGTGAAATAACAAATATGAAAAAATGGTTTACCTATTGTAAGTATTGTAAAGAATTCGTATTTTCCTTACATACTACTATCATACTTCTTAATAGCTTGATTACGAATGTATGTACATGTATACGTAAAAAAATCAACACCGAAGCAAGGGTTTTTTCTGTGCGTCGGATAATAAGCATATATAATTTTAATACAATGATTCAAGGTTAAACTAGAAACCTATTATTGATAATTACATAAAAGTTTCAACAGTTACAATTTAAACCTATTATACAGTAATTAATTTTTTTCGACAAAGTTTTTCTACAGTATACGGATTAGTAACTATTCTACATATTGGAGTTTTTGTCCAGCCCAAACTCTTATATCCATAGTTGATTATACAAAGCATCCAATTAATATAAATATTGTTTTTATATTCTAATTATCAATCGGAGCAGCTTAGATACCAATTTACCAAATTTATCAATACTATATGTAGTTTAATATTAATATAAAAGGTTAAATTAAAATTAGTATTATTATATTTTTGTTTATATACAATAAAACTAAAGTGCATAATTATTTGTTACAAATTTATTTAAAATTACTTGCTATAATAGGTTAGTAAAGTTAGAAAATTGCAACCTTTTATTTTAAAATTGTAATTTTGTTATAATAAATATAATATATAGTTGTAATAAATTTAATAAAAAAAATTTTAGGCATTATTGGTTAGAAAAGTTAACTTATAAATTTATTTTAACTTAACTTTATAATAACTTTAATTTAGGCTTATAATAATTCTAACTTAGATTTATAATTTTATAATTATTTTTGCTTAGAGGCATGGCAACATAGTAAAGGAATTATGTTGTCACCTTCTAAATGGCAGGTCTAAAGTTTAAATTCCAGTGTTAACAAAAATTTGAAATTTTTTTTGTATAATAGTTAACTGTCTTTTACTATTAATTAAGATAAAATATCTGTTATCTGTGTTATATCAGCATAACTAAAAGATTACATAGTATTTATA
This sequence comes from Cetraspora pellucida, assembly GCA_910591915.1. Lineage (NCBI taxonomy): Eukaryota > Fungi > Glomeromycota > Glomeromycetes > Diversisporales > Gigasporaceae > Cetraspora > Cetraspora pellucida. The sequence goes on along the minus strand of CAJVQA010010614.1, from coordinate 3,790 downwards.
CAACATACTGTTATACAAAAAAACAAAACTAAGTTCTCATAATTATATAAATTATAAAAATCAGAAAGATGAAAATCTATTTAAAAGACTTTAATAAAAAAATAGTTTAAACTTTTAATAGTATTACTGTAAAGACTAGACTTAAGAAATAAAGTTAAAACTTGTAAAGTTAAATAATATATTGGTTTTTGAAAAAAGATTATTGTAACTAATCAAATTATTAATACCTTTTAAAAGAAAAAGTTATATGTGAGAAAATATATAAATCAAAGATATAGTTGTATTTATCTTTTTGAGTTATCTAAAATAAAAGTTTGATAAAACTTAAATTAAATATTAAAGTAATAAAAATATGCTGTAAAGTAAGTACTAAAGTTAAAGCAAACTTTACAAAAACATAGTAGTTTAATAATAAGTTCTAATTATAAGTGTTGGTTTTAGTCATAATATTACTAAATTAGTTATAAGAATAAAATATAAAAAATTTTAAAAAATTTAATATAAGATTAAAGATTCTTTATATAAGTAAATTGCTTTAAAAATTTAGTAATCATAATATATTTTTATTAATATTAACCAAAATCATTAATAGATATAGGTAAATATATAGATACAAGAACTAAAATGTTTAAATACAAAACTTACAAGCAAGTTTCAAATATAGCAACTATTGTAGAACTTTTAGATAGACTATTTAAATTAGATAATAATTAAAGTTATATAAATAGTTAGTTATATATTTTTTTTATAATTGTTTTCTGTAGTTTTAATATAATTATTAACTAAATATACTATTAATAAATCTTAAATTAGAGGATATAATGATCTAGTAAAGTGGTCAGATTATTAACCTTCAAGTAGCAGATCAAGAGTTCAAATTCTATGAACAATAAATTTTAAAAAAATAAGTCTGTATTATAGTAACTGTCTTTGTCAATTAGTTGAATTAGTATATTTGTAATCTTCAGTTGCATCATTTTGAATAGAAGCTCAAAGGCATTTATGCAAAGTATAACATTACACCTACATAGAGGAATTTAATAACTAGTATTATATAAAACTTCGATGCAAACTCATAATAAGACTACTGAATATAAAAAATGAAAGAAATGAAGAGTTGAAAATCCACTTAGAAATCCTAAATAAGAAAATAATACAAAACTTTTGACAATGCTGTTAGACTAATGAAAGTTTATGAAACACCTTAAAAGAAATAGACAGATAAACTAGATAACAAAATATGTAAAGAAGCATATAACCAACTAGGCTGCCAGAATTATTAAAGAAAAAGATACTAAAATATATTATACTGAACTATCTGGATTAGAAGTCTAAAGAGTCCTATTGGTCCTAAGTAACAGTTAGTAGGAGATGATGAAGAAAATATTAAAAAGATAAATACTAAGGTTTGGATGAACCTTACAAGAATAAAAGCAGTTTAATAGTTAGCCTTGACTGCAAGTGATAGTTTAGGCCAAAGTAATATCAGATGAACTATAAGTATAGGATACAGAACACACTAATAAGTTTAGTACAAAGTTAAATATAACTTAGTAATTATAGCATATCTTCACTAGTTTACTAGAGTTTTTAGTAGGGTGTAGTAAATATAGAATCAGAGTATTTAAATAGAGGTTTTATAGATGAGTCCTAGATATAACAACTAGTATAGAACCTTTAGGCAGACTACTTAAATTAGACAATGACTAAAGTTATATGAGTAACTAGTTGTACACATTATCTATGATTGCCTCTGCACTATTATGTTAACAGATGCTAGCCAACTAATACTACTAATAAAATCCTAGGTTATATATACTTACTTTAATATTAAAAAAAAAATCTTAAATTATAAGTATTTATTTTAATATTTAAAAAATAATAATTACTTTATAATTATTTTTGCTTAGATTTATAATTATTTTTACTTGAACATATTATTACTTTTGCTTAAATTTATAATTATTTTTGCTTAAACTTATAATTATTTTTGTTTAGATTTATAATTATTTTTGCTTGAACTTATAATTACTTTTGCTTAGATTTATAACAATTCCTGCTTAAGTTTTATTTTATTTGTTTTATTTTATTTTTTTTTTAACCTTAAGCAGTTATACTAGTACTTTATTAAGATTTTTGAAACTATATATCTTTTATAATTACATAAAATTTCCCAATACTCAAGTCTAGCATTACTTAGTCATCCTATTGGTACCTAAGTGCAACCTGCTGCACTATTTCAGTTAGAGATAAACTGCTTATCTAACTACTTAAAGCCATATCAAAAAAGGTTTTCTCTTTCTGTAACAAGCATATTAATTGTTTTTTAAGCTTTCTTTTTCATTCAGTTTATTTTTCTAGCTTCTTTTCTTTCTTTTCTTCTTTTGTCAACTTATTCTTCCTTGTTTTTTTCTCTGATCCTCTTTTAGTTTAAATATTTTTTTTTATTTTGTTTGTTATATTAATCTTCTTTTTTTATTCTTGTACTTTTTTATATTAAACTCTATATACTTGGTCATAGAAGGTATTCTATACTGTTCTTGTCACTATATCTGTGCATTTCTGTATTGCCTGTCTATCTAGAATCTGATTAATTCTTTTTTTAATCTTATTTGTTATTAGTCTCTTTATCAAAGCTCTTTTATTTGTGATTTTCTCTGCTTTTATTTTCCTGAATAGTGCCTTATATAGCACTAAAAATAAAATTCTAACTTTTTACTTTCTTTAAAATTATTCTATGCTGCTGCCATTGCTACTTTTTGGTCCTCTTCCACAGGTTTCTTTGTCCAATACAACTTGCTAAATATGCTTAAGTTTTTTTTTTACCTTTTGATACACTTGGCAGTTAGTTATTGAATATATTTCTGGTCTTTTTCTATTTAATTTTTTTAGCATTAGCAGGCTATCCATTATGCATTTCATTGCTGTTGCTTTTTTTGTACTAAGCTTTCTTGATATACAGTATACACCTTTTGTTCTATTCAATTTTTTTTAAAAACTTGACCAATTATATCAAGTGTTTTTAGTTTTTGGTTCTAGTGCTCGAATTGGATTTATTTCTCTCTAGCTGGTTCCAATTCTGGCATTTGTGATTATTTTGCAAAAAAGTCTTGTTGGTATATTAACTTTCTTGTTTTCTTATTCTAGATGGTACTCTATTTTGTCACACTTGATCCTTTCTGTAGATATTGTCTTTTTATATATTACTCCTTTTTTTATAAGTAAATCTGCTTTGTCATTTTACTTGTTATTACTGTAACTTTTAAGTTTAACTAGTTTTATTCTATTGTTTTTACTTTTAAATAAACTTACAATATTCATTATCTATATTACATTTTTCTTTTTCAAAAGTTTGTCATTTCTTGTTTCTTGAATTACTCTATTAATGTTTCTTAATGCTGCAAAGCTATCTGTATGCACTTCTATATTTTTCCTTTCTGATATAGTTAAAATTGCTAATCATATAAATTTTATTTGGATTATAATAACTTTTGCTTAGATTATATTAATTTTTGCTTAAATTTATATTAATTTTTACTTATATATATAATAATTTGTTTAAAATTATAATAATTCTTACTTGATATCAATTAACTAATTTACAATATTTTTTAATAATTTTTTTTTTTTTTAGTATTAAGATAATCTTTTTGATCTTTAACTTTATTAATACTTTTTAAATAATATATTTATATAAAACTATAGGCTATATCATCACTTCTGATACATTATATTTTATAAAATAAATTAAAAAGCTTATTAATAATATTAAATCTAATGATTGTTATTT
>CAJVQA010010613.1:0-11272 GCA_910591915.1 Cetraspora pellucida | reverse complement strand
TTCTATTTTTAAATATTTATTCTTTATTTTTAGTTATTTTTATTTATTTTATTTTCCTTTAAATAAAAGATCTTCCACTTGACATTCATCATTTTAAAATTTGCTACAACTTAATAGTTTTTAGTAAATTTTATTACAATAAGTAAAGTTTAAAATTAATAGTTTAAATAATTTTATTTTACAATTATATATAAGTTAAAATCAATATATGTAATTAGTATATATAATAAATTTATAGCATAGAAATTACTATTTTTATTATAATTCATAAGATTTTTTATTTTTAGTTTTTATATATAAATTCTTTAAATTTTAATAAAAATTTTTTTATTAATTTTAACTTTAAAATTTAATAAATAAAGATTTTTTAAACTTCTAATTAAAGTTATAAAGTTTGTTTTTTTGATTCTAATGATAATTAAATAATTAAAATTAGTCTAGTAAATTCTAAGATATTTAAAATCAAAGATGAGAGCAAGAAGATTTACAAATTATCAATTATATAAAGTTTTATTAACAACTGTATTTTGTATAATTGACAATTTGTAAATCTTTTTGTTCTTATTTTTGATTCTCAATATCTTAAAATTTATCAGCTTGATTTTAATAATTTAATCATCATTAGAATCAGAAAAATAAGCTTTAATTTTAAAAAAATATATTTCTTAAAATTTAATTAACTAATTAAGAATAGAATATTTTAATATATTATAATAGAAATAACAAAAAGTTATAATAAAAATAACAATTCTTTTTTTTAAAAATTGATTAATTATTATTTTTTTTATTAAAACAATCTTTTTGGTCTTTTAATTTTTATTAATAACTTTTTTGTAATTTTGTAAACTACTACAATCACATCTTGATATAGTCACACACTTGGAACACAAAAACCTAATGACTATAAAAAGAGGTAACTATATTTAATTACCTTTATAAAATTACTAAATATATCATTAACTATTTAAGAAGATTATATAAAATAATTATATACAAAATTTAAAAACCATATTAATACTTATAGTAGTTCAACTTGTAACTCAAATAATTCAAATTTGAATCATAAATTTTTTAATTTGTGAATATACACAAGTTAATTATTAATATATAAAATAATTAATACTTTTTGCATTATTTAGAATTTAAATAAACTATGTAAATATATAATTTATTGTAATTGCAGATTTTTAATAAAAATATATTTGCATTTATAGCTTTATACTGTAATACATAAATTGTGCTTTCATAATAGTCATATAGGCAAAAATCTCTAATTGAAATATAGTAATTATTAAATTTATAAGTAATTAGATTACAATTAGGTACATACATACAAAAATTTATAAATAAGTTCATAAGTAATTTATAAGCAATAATTATGTTATAATTGGCTTAAATTTTGTTTAACCTAATCACTTACATTAAATAATCATGAAATTGGAAATTTTTACCTATATATCTTTTATAATATATAAAATTGAATCATATTTGCTTTGTATAATTCATTATTTGAAGCAATTTATAAAAATAATTAATGAATTAATTGCCATGACTTAAATAAAATTTGAATAAATAATTCAATTAAATGAAATTTAGAAGTAAATTGATAATGTAAAACAGAATAATTTTTTTAAATTTATTATACTAATACTGTTATTCTTCTTTTTGTATATGCTCATTAGAGTTCTGTAAGTGCCAAGCATAATGCCAAAAAAACATAATGCTTGGCATGCAAACATTATGTTTTTTTAGCACTATGCTGACACTATATTTTTTTTAGCATTATGCTAGCACTAATGTTCATTAATATAAAGCAATATTAGGCTGTAAATAAGAATAATTTTAGTTTTTTCTGTATTCTTAATTTTTTATATCTCAATTTTTATGAATTAATTATTAATTCAAAAATAGATTATAATTATATGACAAATTACATTAATCATGCAAATAATCAAAATGTTGCAATAATTACAGATTTAAAGTAGTAATCACATTCTGGCCAATAATGTTAAACTCAATTTTCTTGTCACAGTATTAATATTTATTTAATAAATCTTTAATTGTTTAATACAAGACTTATCAATATTCAGGAGTAAAAAAAGTTGTAATTGGCATTTGTTTTTTGGACTTCCCATATATATGCCTATAGTTGTTATTTAACTTTTACAAAAATTTCAGTTTAGCAAGTTTGAGGTTAGATTTTAAATTAGTTTGCTCTTTATATTATAAAACTGTTTGTATTGTATTATACATCTTTTTGGCTATAACAGTAAGAAAAGGCTTTTTATCATTATTATTACTTTCTTGTTTTTGTTTATTTTCTTTAGCTTGAACTATAGTAATTATTTCTTTATCATTGAGCATTTCTTCTGTTACAACAGGTTCATCAATTATTTGAATATACCTTTCTATGAACTGAGCTATTTCAGAAACTTTGAGATTATCATTTGACAACAAATCTACAATAATTTTTGCAACCTCATCATCTAGAAAATCATCTTCAGATTTTTAATTTGTAATTTCAATCTTTATCTCACTTATATCCAAAAAAATTTTCATCTTACTTCAGCAATTCTAAATAGTTATATTGATTACATTATATTATAATTCTGCAATAAAATCAATTGCTTGCTTTACACTTAGTTTATTTTTGTAAATAAAAAATATTGAATTAATAAAATAAATCAAACAAATAAGGGTCATAAAATATAAAAATTTACTAACTTTTCCAAATTAATATTAGACTCAAATTAATTAAGAACATGTTTGCAATAGAGATTTTTGTACTTAGATTTAAACAATCTAATAATTCTAGCATTTAATGGCTATAGATGTGCAGTTATATTAGATAGAAGATAATGCAATTTAATATTTGTGAGCTTGAATTTGCTAGGAGTATTGTTTTGCTTTTTATGTGATTTTTTACTAACTCTTTTATTAAATTTGTTTATGGTCTTCTACAAGTTCTTCTACAAGTTCTTTTACAAATATTTTTACAAGTACCTCTGTGAGTTTTTTTATAAGTTTTTTTACAAGCTCTTTCATGAGATTAAGCATTAGAATTATCATCCTCATTACCTTTAGAATTAGAAATTTCATTGTTTTCACTACTTTCAGAAATAAAATTTTCTTCATTTTCATCCCTAGAGTCTAATATATTGTTTTCAGGTCTTTAATCTTTATTATTAGTAATATTATTAGAAAAAGTAGGCATTTCTAATGCACTATGTAATTTAGCATTATCCACAATAAGCAAAACCTTTTTGTTTTGAATATAGAAGCCTTAATTATAATATTTTAACTATCTTTCCCAAATATCAGACCTTATCTATGCATGCTTATTATTTTTATATATAACTAGAAGTTGTGATATCTTTATTCTTTTAAAAGACTGTAGTTTTTTTAATTTACCAATAACTAGCAGCTTAAGTTTGTATAATCCAGTTGCATTTGTAGCTAATAATATAGTAAGTTATGATTTGTTCTAAATAGTAATACAGCAATATGTGTATTAATTACCAATTTTATTAAATAAAAAAATAAGATTAATTCTTACTTGTTTTTTGCCAGAAACTGCTTGTTATGCTAATATCTAATTTGATAACATCTGATAAAATAACCTGGTTTTGTCAGCATTATATATGTTCTCAGGCTAATATTAAAAAAGAAGTTGTCTTAGCTTAATTCTTTTATCTGCTAAAGTTTTTAAAGGCACACTTGCAACCTCACTATTAAATCTATATCGACATAAAGAATTTTGCTTCTTGAAGTTTGAAACCTATCTGTTTGAGAACTTAAGATCATTTTCAGAAATACCAAGATGATTACTAAATTTACAACCTTTTAATTTTACTAATTCATCTGAAAGAACCATATCAGCAAAAGAGGCTTGATTTATTCAAATTATCATTGCTATCTCAAGTAAGAAATACTTTAATAGTTTATTTTTATATCAATTTTGTATTATGATGCTTTCTTTAAGATAAAAATATTCTTCACTTTTTTTTAAAATTTTAGTGATAGTTGATCTATCAAGATTTAGTATAGGATACTTTTTTATAAATTCATTTGCAATATCTTGATGCCTAGCTGCTAATCTTGCCTTAGCATATTTGCATATTTCTTTATGTTAGGCATTGCTTAGTCTGTTATATATTTTTTTGACTGCATAATTAGAAGGCATAATTTGAAAAAAAAGATACATATGTATAAGACTCTATGTGAAGGTTTTAAAAAAGAAAAAAAAATAGTCAAGAAAAAATTTTTTGGTTAAGACAAAGCATAAATTGAAAGAAAAGATGCTTGCATTATGCATATATACAAAATACAGTATAAAGGTTTTTTTTTAAAAAAAAAATTCTCATAAAAAAAACTTTTTATAAAGTAAAAAAAGCATAATTGAAAGAAAAAATATGTGCATTATAAAAAGAAAAAAAAAATGCATAATTTGGAAGAGAAGGTGCATATATATATGTACAAGATATTGTATAAACTTTCAGTACCTGAGTTTATAAGGCAAGGCATAATCAGAAGAAAAGATATGTATGTTATATATATATACAATGCCTTAAAAAAAGAAAAAAAATAAACTTATAGCTTATAAGGATAATCTGAAAGAAAAAATGTAAGTGCACAAGATATTATATATGCAAAAAAAAAAAAAAAATAAAAAAATAAACTTAATTAAAGCTAAGACTTTCGATTAAAAAATTAAGTAGTTCAAGTTTGTTGAAACTATGTACTGTTTTTTTAACTAATATTCATTAAAACTACACTTTTATACATATTATTATTCAAAGCTTTATGTAAAACATAGCTACAAGTGCATTCATAATCTTATAATTAGTATTGTTATAATAAGTTTATAGTCTTTGTAAAACTCTTGATGCGAACCTGGGACTACAAAAAAGGCAAAGTATGCACTTAAAACATATGCAATTACAGAGATACTATATATATATATATACATTTATATAGTACTAATTTTTGCTTATATAATTAATAATTATATCAAATAAATTTATTATATACTTAATAATCATTGTAATACAAAATTTAGTGACTGTGATTATATTGTATTTGTAACTATATTAAAAGTAAAATAATATAAAATTAATTAGTAAAAATAAAATTATGATTATATCAAGTTTGTGACTATATCAAGTATAACTATATTAAGATGTAACTGTATATAAAGAGTATACAATTAGCTATATGTATAATTTTTTTATATTATCTATTTAAGAAGTCTGTCCAAAAATTTTTTACTAATTGTTATATCTAATACTTCTGCTTAGATATTCTATTTAAACCCTTTGAATCTGCAACTTGTGCTAATATTACTAAGTCATATCTAAGACATTATTTTAATTTTAAAAGTATTTTATCCTTAAAGTAAATCTTCTAAAGCAAGGATGGTGATCTTAGTATAGTGGTTGGGTTGTCATCTTCCAAGTGACAGCTCTAAGGTTCAACTTCTACCTATGACGAAATTTGGAAATTATATCTGTGTTATAATAACTGTCTTCTGTCAATTAGTTGGCCTCATGTGGCTGTTTCCAGGTATACCAAGTTGGGTCCCACCAACATTGGGAGCTCAGGCATCTATATGAAGTGTAACATTACACATACATAGAGGAATATTTACTGGTGTTGCATAAGACTTCATGATAAGACCATCAGGTGTAAAAAACTAAAGAACTGAAGTGACAAAAACCCACTTGGAAATCTCTGAGTAAAGAGGTAGTATGAACTTTCGACAATATCATCGGACTAGTTGAAGCCCATGAAACACCTTCATAGAAGCTGAAGATTAAAACTAGATGTCAAATATGTGTAGAGGAGCATATAACCAATCAGGCTGCCAGATTCATCAGAGGAAAAGGATACATAAATATACTATACTGGGCCATCTGGATTGGTAGTCTGGAATGAGATTGATGGTTCTGAGTTGCAGCTAGTAGGAAGATGTTAGAAAAATAGGTACTGGGATTCTAGTGAACTTTACAAAAATAGAAATAGTATAACGTAGTGGTTAAACAGGTAATCTCTGTGACTGCAAATGTTAGATAACTATAGCATATTGCATAAAACTAGGTCTATATATGTGGAATATAAAGGCTCTAGTAAGTTTTCTATTAAGAATAAAGTTATCCTAAGGGTAATGATAAGCATCAGAAACTTGGATAGATGTAGCCTTGAGATGTTTTCATAATACAAAGAGGATTGCATATGCAGAAAGTTTAAATAGGCAAGACCCTTAGTTGGCTTGCAGATATGGCAACTAGTATAGAACTTATATAGTAATATGTAAGCAGACTACTTAAATTAGGCACCAAAAGTATATGTGTAGCTAGTTGTAACCTCCAATATAAAGGAGCCCTTGGAGGTACCCATTTTTTAACAAAACTTGAATAAAATATCACATCCCCAAGATAGAAACTTTAATTATAAAAAAAATAAAATAAAAATAAAAAAAATCTTCTAAAGCCTTTTGCATTTATTTTTATAACTAATTCAGTATTATTATAACAGAACTAATACTTATAATTAGAACTAATATTAACCTACTATGTTTTTGTAGAGTTTACTCAAACTTTAGCATCTATTTTACAGCATATTTCTAATACTTTAGTATATTTTTGCCTATTTTTAGACTTTTAATCCAAATAGATTAGTAGAATTATTTTTAGTTATTGATATATCAGATTAGTTTAATATTTTTTTTCTCTAATTTGTTTTAACAGTTTAGTTAATAGTACCTTCTATTTAAAGGTTCTTGTTTATCTAGATATTTTAATATTGGTATTCATTTTCTAGATCTAGTCTTTATATTAGAATTATCAAATATTTGTATTATTTTTTTATTTAAATCTTTCTAAATGAACTTTTTGTTTCTCAATTTTAACAGATTTATATAATCACAAGTACTTGTCTAGAGTTTGTACTATCCAATTCCAGTTTGCATTCTTCTATATAATGTTATATTTATACAAATGCTTTATAATCTGCAGTTATACTAATATAATCATCATTATAAATATTTTAAACTAATTATTAAAAACAGTTATTATAATATAAGTAGTGTAATAGAATTTACTTTTTTTTCTATATTAGTATATATTTATTTTTAGCTTAATATTATATTTTATATTTTTCTTAATATTTTTATATAGTTTATAGATTATTTTATTAGTTTTAATTACCTATTTAATAGGTTAATATTTATTTTATTAGTAGATTTCTTATAGTATTTTATTTTAACTAATAGTTGTTTGAATATTTAAAATAATAGTTGTTTAGTATTACAAAAGCTCTGATTAAAGATGTTAAGTTATATCTCAGATACTCCAATTGCTTTAAAATACTCTAAAATAATAGAATAATTGTTTTTTTACCTTTGGCAGCCATGATGGTTAACCAGTCAGAAGTTTATTTATAAATGTTTAGTACAGACAATATACAAATAAAACTATATTTAACTTCATATGTCATTATCATACAGTTACTCCAATTGGCACATATGAGTGACCTGCTATACCAGACCTGCTAAAGTCTGAATCAAGCTCATCTATCTGCCACCCTACAATTGAACAGTACCAATCTGATACTATTTATTTGTAGAGAAGTAAAAAACCAAAAAAATTTCTTGTTGAGAGAGAATGCACTAAAAAAATGTGTATAGGAGAGAGATGTAAAAAAAACAAATATTAAGAAATAAAAAAAAAGAAAATTGCTGATGAAGGCTAAACAAATGATTACTAATTATAAAGACTGTATTGGCCTACTAAAAATTATATGTTACTAAATACAATAATCTCTACTTTAATTCTATCTAATTAATATATTTAATACTAAAGCTTATATTCTAAGAAAAACAATTCAACTAAAACTGAACTGACAAAGAATTTTTCATATATCAGATGTCCTAACTTCTTGTCATTGGATCCATCTTCATATATGACTCATCATACTTTTTACCAGATCTTACATTTTGACACTTGTCACATTTTTAACCAATTATCTCATCTTTACTGAAAATCTTCAATCTCATCTCATTGTTATGTTTTTTTTAAGACATGTGTACTCATGCTTTATCAACAACATGGTCCTTTTCTGAATAGAACTGATAAACAATTCCAATTTAGAAAGATCAATAATGCTAATTTCAATAGGGGTAAACTAGATTGCCTACTTTTTGATAAAAATTTCTTAGAAAAAAGTAAGAAAGAGATTTTTAAAGCATCAACTGTAATGAGCATAAGAGTTTATATTATATAAAATAGAATATTTAACCAAGCTTCTATCTTTGCTGCTGCTCAAATATAGCTTGACAAAACTTTTTTGGTTATAGCCAAAGTTACTTTTTTGATAACTTCATAGACTTCTACCAGAAAACCAAACCCACAAGAAGCTGTCTTTTTCAACTCTTTTTCATATAACCTATATGCAATCTGAAACTTTTATACCCAGATGCTATATAGCAAAGTTTTGTTATATATAAACATACTAACTATATAATTTTCATAGGTTGGTATATATGAAAAAATTGATGCAAAAGATTATCAAAAAGAGTGTCACTGAAAATAATAGAATAATTAATTTAATTATAGTTAATTAATACTTATTAATTATAATGCAATATTTTTTTTAGTTTCAAGAGTGATTTTGCCTATGTCTTTTTATTATTAGTAATATAAGATTACATATTATATACAAAATTTTTTTTTTAGATATTAAGGTGAGGCCTTGCTCATATCTTTATTAATAATTTTAATTGTATATTTTAGTACAGAAGTACTAAAATAAACTAAGGTTGTTTGTAACAAAATAAAAATTACATGCAAGAATAAGAGCTCAGACTAGTTTATTATGACCTAAACCGATAAAGATAAGACTTGTGTTTTGTTACAGTAAGTTATTTGAATAAAATTTAGTTATATGTAGTATAAGAAAAAATATTATTATATAATTGATATTTCAAAGTTAGAATGATTATTGTATTAATAATATAAGCAATTTGTTTGTCAATAATTTTCTTTATATTGGCAATATTAATAAGATTATAAATCTCTTTTTTTATTAGTTTAATAATTTAGAATTGTTTGTTATTAAGTATAAATCAATATTTAAGAAACTTAAAAGATTGATTTTAAAAATAAAATAAATTAGAGATCCAGAAAACTACATAGAAGTAGTAGAAGATTTTGTAACTAGAATAGATTTTGTCAACTTAATCTGGATATTAACTATTTGATAAAAAGATATAGCAGTTTTAGTTATTAGATTAAACAACTCTTTAGACTTTGCAATTCAGAGAGTGTCATTCATGTAAGCTGAAACTGATACAGATGTTTTTAAAATTTGAGTTTAAAATAAGTATAAGTTAGTTTTTCAAGATGCAGATAAAGAATAATCTGAAAATTGTGAGACAATTTTATGAATTAGAGAATCATAATAGATTCTTCAAAATAATGGAGTTATAGTTTTTCCTTGATCTATATTATTTTTAACTAAATAAAAATTAATAAAAAAATATTATTTTATTAAAACTAGAATATAGCTAAGTTATTAATAAAACATAATTTTAATATTTTATTTTATTTATACATTCTTTAATCTATTAAAATATAAGATTATTAATATTATAGAATAAGAAAAATAATATTTTATAAAATAGATATTAAGAAGTGTAGTGATTTAGTAAAGTGAATAAATTGTTAACTCTTCAAGTAATAGTAGATTGTAAGTTCAAAACTCATCAATAACAAAAATTTGAATAATTACCTATATAATATATAACTGATATCATAATGATATTTTGTTAATAAGTTGAAATAAAAACATGACTAGTAGGTTATAGAGTATCTGTGCAATATTAAAGTTATATAAAGAAATGCAAATTGATATTAGACAATATAAGTCTAAGATAAAACCTTGTAACTATATAAATTTGTAAAATTGGGAAACTAAAGTCTACTTGGGAAGACCTGAACAAAAAGGTAATATAAATCTTTAACAATATTATTATAAAGACTAGATTTGAAAAATAAATATCAATGTAAAAAAAATTAAGCAAACAAGAATCTCATAAAAGAAATACCATTAACTAGACTGCTAAAAATCTTGAACCAAAGAAAAAAGATCTTGAAAAGTAAAATCTTCAGATTTTAGAAACAGATTACAGTTCTTCTAAACTATTTGGATTAGAAGTCTGAGAACTAAAGCAGAATATAACTTAAGTACTAAGAATATGCTATAAAATCAGTATTGAGGTCTGGGTAAACTTTGCAAAGATGAACTCTGTTAATAAAAATCAAATATAAATAATTAGTTAGCAAAAGAACCTTCTAGAGCCCTACAGTCAGGTGACATACTTTGAAATATGTAATGACTTAACAGATATACAGACAGAAGGGTTAGAATTAAGTTAGATAACACTTCAGTATATAAGAACTTGTGCACTATCTGTTGGGTGTAGTATAGGGGTTACTTTGTACAAATTATGTTATTATAATTAAAATTACAATAAAGATAGTATCTACTGATAACTAATGATCTTAACTAAAGCAAAAAATAAAATAAAATAAAATAAAATAGATATCAAGAAATTAAGCAATATTGAATATTTAAAATTTATTAATTGATTCTAGGATATTCGATCATTAATTGTAGTTTTTAGAATCAATTTCAACCCTAGACTGATGTCAAATAGGCATTTGCTGATTCCTATTACTGTATTAGATAAGATCACCACAAAAAATTTATAACTTTATAATTTTGACCAATCAAAATTTAAGATCATATTCTAAGTAAAAAAAATTAGATGTAAAATTAAATAAATTTAAGAAAATCGTGTTATATAGTAACAGTAAAACCTTCATAAATGCACACCCTTGGGACTGAACTTTAACGACATGCACTTAGAGAACAATAAGAAAAAGTGCATTATGGAGGTCATGTATATATTTGGACCCAAATTTAAGCGTGCATTTAGAGAGGATGTGCATTTATAAAGGGTGCATCTATGAAGGGTTTGCTGTATTTAGGGTTATGACCAGAACTATGTGATGACTATTAGTAGAATTTTACGAAAAAGATTTAGATTTTTAATTAGGTTACCCAAAAAATTCTCGCACGTGATTTCGACCAATCAGATCACAAGATCAGGTATAACGTGAAATTCACGTTCCTTCTGTGACAGGTTTAATGGACGAGTTCAGAGATGGGGCAAATGCGACGAATTGTCGCTAGAAAAAGGATTATGCCGCGT
>CAJVQA010010612.1:0-11272 GCA_910591915.1 Cetraspora pellucida | reverse complement strand
GTTTTTGCAGAAAGAGAAAAATTACAAAGTTTAGTTATATCCTAGTAATAAAAGCCTTTAAGGATATAAAACTGGGCTGCCTATATATAAAATTCTGTTAGAAACAATTTTATTTAGGCAGCCAAAGTAAATTTACTTAATAAAAAATTGAGAAAAGAGTAATTATGTTTAGAGAAGATTTGGTACAAGTGATCGTTAAGAAGAGTTAATAATTTGTGTCCTTTAACTTCTTATTTTGTAAATGTTTCTTTTTAATATTTAAAGAAATCTGTTTATATTATTCTTTTATTTCTTCATCAATTTGTTTCTATAATATACTTGAAATTGTAGATAGTGTACATATATTTAGTTTCTTCTCTTTATTTATTATAAGCTGCTTAATATTCATGCAAAAGAATATAAAAGAATTTGGTAATTTTTTCTTATTAGGATTAGAAATATAATCAGTTATGAGTGGTTCTAATAGTTCAGATATATTTATTAAAGATAAATAAGAATCAATAGTAATTTCATTGTAATCATCAGTAGTAGTATTTATAAGTGACATTGTTATTACAATAGGTTTAGACAAAAAATACAAATGCAGCATTTAAATAGATATTTACAAACTGAATTTAATATAATTGACTAATAAAATATAACTTTATTTAAAATATATTAAGAATATATAAAATATAATCTAAAACTATTTTTTTTTATTTTTTTTAGATTTATTATTTATTAGATCTTTTTCAGTAATTTTATATTTTTTACAATTAATTAAAGAAGAAATATTAGTTCCAATCAGTGGTTTAGATTTATATTTTGATGTTTTTTTGGATTTCTTTAACCAATCAGAGTCAGGAACAGAATACTCTTCAAAAATTTTTAATGTATTATTATTAATATGAATTTCTTTGTTATAGAAATCTATATATTCTTTTACAAAACTAACTAATAATTTAAACTGTTCATTGGTCTTTTTAATAGTGTTAGTATATTTTAACTTTTTACTATTTTTGCTATTATAATCAAAGAATTCTATAAAGTTTAATTCTCATGTGAAATAAACTGCCAACATTTCATGTTTGATATAAACCTAGTAGCATTTTTTTCCTTTGTTCTTTTCAACATTGGTTCATTTGCAATCAGTCTTAAAGTATCATAAAATACAGTTAATGCTATAGAAAGTACTTTGGATAGCATATCAGCAGCATTAGCATCATTTTTATTTGTTCTACTAAAAGTAACAGCTACAATATCACATGTGAATTTTTCATTATCTGTTTTATCTGGTTTACAAATTTCAATAAAAAAAGTATTTTACAATACTTTTTATTTTAGCAAACAACAAGATAGACATAGACAACATTTTTATTATCAATATATTCATTATATTTTGTTTGAAAGTAATTGATCATTGCCTTGATTTCATTTTCATGAGTTTCTTGTTTTTCTTGTAATTTACAGGCTTTGATACATTTATAGTGTCGTAAGCTGGTAATTGTAGACTCGAAAATTTCCTATTCATAGGGTAAATGAGAGTCTCCTGCGTAACATCGGATGAAATAGTACGCAAAAGAGGCGTGAGATTTGGGCAAGTACTAAGGGTAAGTATCTCTTTATTGACTATACTGTGAGACCTCTAAGACTTGTTTTTCTTACATTACCGACACATTACTTATATACTTTTCTCTATATGCTAATTACACTAATTATGCTATGCTAATTACACTAATTACACTATTTATGCTAATTACACTAATTACACTAAATACGCTATATTCGCTATATCTATTAATTACACTAATTGCACTAAATCTACTAATTACGCTAATTACGCTGCATCTGCTAATTACACTTTGTATATGTGCTATATCTAATAATTACTGTATATTAATATTTGCTTATGCGATCTAATTTAAATGAAATATCGATGATCCTTTTTTAGATTGTGACAATAGAAACTATTTCCTCCTTTGGAAAATGAAAATACTTTTTCACCAGTTCTTATATTGATATAGTATCTGTATTTTTGATATGTGTTTTCATTATTATAATTTGTATAGTTGTTAGAATCGTAACTGGATGATACAATATAAAAATCTTTAGTATTAGACATATTTGTTAGTTTCAAAATTCTTGATGCAAGTAATGATGAATAGTTATAAAAATGAAGGTTATATAAAGATTTGGGTTACACATAATTTAGAATTTCTATATTTGAAGTCTGTAAACAACATTTTCTTATATTTAATCATATATTCGAATCATTTTTATTTTCAATTCAGTAAAATGGCTTATCTTTCTTTTCTATCTGAAATTTTACAAAACATCATTGATGATTTTTTTTTTTTGGTGTTAAGGTGACCTCTTTGGTCTGAGCTTTTTATTAATACTTATATCGGGTACATGTTTATATAGATGTATCTATAATGAACTATTAGACGAGTATACAACTGGCTACACATGTAACTTTTCTATATTACCTATTTAAAAAGTCTGCCCGAAGGCTCCCTACCAGTTGCCATACCTAACACCCCTGCTTAGGTGTTCTATTTAAACCCTCTGATCTAACTCTGGTATTAATTTCACCGGGTCACAGACCCAGATCTGTTCGCTATCGACCCTAGGACTATAATCCTTAGACTATTTTTATCCTCAAGGTAAACCTACCAGAGCGAGCCATATTTCCTTTTACTGCTAACCTGGTTTGATGCTATAATTGGGACCAACACTTGCAGTCAGGGTTACACCTTAAACCGCTATTACCCTTGTAAAGTTCACCCAAACCTTGGTACCTATCTTTCTGACTTTTTCTCCATCATCTCCTACTAGCCGCAACTCAGAACCAACAATGGACTTCTCCAGACTCACAATCCAGATGGCCCGGTATGGTATACTTATGTTTCCTTTTCCTTCAGCGATTCCAGTGACCTGGTTGGTCATGTGCTCCTCTACATATCTTTGTTATCTGGTTTATCCGACAGTTCCTATGAAGGTGTTTCATGGGCTTCCATCAGTCCAATGACACTATTAAAAGTTTGTGCTACCTCTTTACTCGGGATTTCCAAGTGAGTTTCTGTCTCTTCGGTTTCTTAACCTTCTACGTCTGGTGGTTTTATCGTGGGTTTGCCCGAAGTCTTATATAATATCGGTTTTACATTTCTCTATGTATATATACCATGTAACATTACACTTCGCATAGATGCCCCGAGTTCCCAATGTCAAGTGGGGCCTGACTTGGTGTATCTAAGATTACAGATACCCAAAACCCAACTGATCGGCAAGAGACAGTTACTGTAACACAGGTATAATTTCCAAAATTCGTCATCCATGGGAATTGAACCTTAGACCTGCCACTTGAGGGTTGACAACCTATTCACTTCACTAGGTCGCCACACCTCTAGCTTCAGCTGCTTTTAGAAAAATAGTAAACAAGATCAAATACCAAATGAATTAAAAACAAAGAGAAGTCAACCAAGTTCTTTTTCTCCTAATACAAGTCAAGAAACTCAATTTTAGTAAAAGACAAAATTCAAGCTCCTAATAATAACATTCTAAAAACTTAGCTGCTACTTTACAATTTATAAAGAAAATATATCAGAATATTTACAAAGCTGAGGCAGTTGACAAAAACTTAATGAACTATTTTTTTCAAAATCTTCAAAAAGTAACTGAATCACAAAACCAATTACTTATAAAACTTATTTCTGAGGAAGAAGTCAAAAATGTTATTAGCTCTCTTTTAAATAACAAGGCTCCAAGTTCAGATAGTCTTAGTTATAAGTTCTACAAAGAATTATAAATAAAATAATACTAGTTTTGTCTAAGCTCTTCAACTTCTGTTTAGAATCTGATACAATCCCAATATTATAGTCCAAAAGTTTTATTATTCTAATTCCCAAAAAAGCTACTGACTTAAAAGATATTAACAACTGAAGACCAATCTTGCTCACAAACTGCAATATTAAAATCTTTATGAAAATCTTAGCTAATAAAAGTAATCCTATTTGTGAAACTTTAATCAGACATTCACAACAAGCCTTCATTAAAGGAAGATCAATCACTGATATAGCACTAGACATTATTACAGTTCTAAGAAATCAAAATAATCAAACAATATCAAATTGGCTTCTATTGCTTGATCAGCAAAAAGCTTTTGATAAAATTAATTATAATTTTATTGCACATATATTAGAAGAAATGAACTTTAACAAAAAATTTACAAGGATTGTTAAACTTCTTTTTAATTTACAAACTGTACACTTAACAGATGCAAACCTTATTTTAGAACCTATAAGGGTAGAAAGAAGAGTATGACAAAAGAACCCACTTTCTTCTTTGCTATACATTTTGGCTCTCAATCCACTCATTTTCAAGATTTAAAAAGAAATTAATAAAATACATTTAGCCAATCAAACATTTAAAGCTGTAGCCTATGCAGATGATCTTACAATCAGAATAAGCTTAGCAAACGACTAGAAAAGGCTTCTGCTTTTATTTCACAAATATGAAGCAGTCTCAAATGCTAAAATTAACAAAGAAAAGTCAATTCTACTTCCAATCACAAGCATGGCCAAAGCAACAAATCTTACAAACCAAGAGCAGTACAAAATAGCCAATGACAATACCATACTAAAAATATTGCGCTACAAAGTTGATATTAAAGGTAATCCAAAAAAAAAAAAGCTATAGGAGAACCTAACACAAAACATTAAGAAAAGAATTGAAGGTGTTGCATTGAGAAATCTCTCCTTTAAGAAAAAGATTCTTCTGTCAAAAGCTCTTTTTATCTCCAAAATCTGGTACATAGTATACTTACTTCTATCAAGCAGAAAACAACTAGCCAAAATTAATGATCTAATCTCAAACTGGATTAAAAACAAATCCTGAATGCTGCCAAAATATTTAACTTTTCAACTGAAAATTGACAAAAGAGGTTTTGCAGCCTCAGTTCTTAAGGACATTCTTGACTTAAAGCTTACTTCAATATGAATTAAAGTTTTATATTCAGACAGCTTTTGGGCCAGAGTTAAAAGATTTCAAATTGCTTAACAACTGCATAATAAAAGAAATATAACAATAGGTTATGCATTAACAAGACTCCCAATTAGGCTAAAAGGATGGCCAAACTTTTGGCAACCTTACCTTACAGTATGAAAAAGATTAAAAGGCTCAATACTAAATACAAACAACTGGCCTTGAAATTTGTCAGATCTTACAATTGAAGGCTGACCAGCTTTCCAATTCTCAGTTAAAAATGCAACTGATTTCTTAAGAACTCAATCAATTTTATTTACAGCAGTACAAACTTCAATTGACATTAGCTATCCTTTTATCTAGATTAACACAATAGGAATCCTGAACAAAAAAAAAGATATTTTTTGAAGATTATAGAACAATGCACTTTCTTTGAGATACAGGCTTATGCATATAAACAAAAACATTAATGAAAACTGTCCTAACTGCCCATATCAAAAACAACCCTTAGATTACTTTGCTTTAAAGTATAATATTAGCAAAGCTATTTGGAATAAAAGATACAAGACACTTAAATCTCTAGTAGAAAAGGTTCTTTCTACAACTATCGAAGAGATTTTCACAGCATTAAATATTCAACTTTCTAAAAAGCAAAAGACTGCATTATGGCTATATATAAATATTATCTATAAAATATGATGTTGGTATAGTCAATCTATATAGGGAAACAATACTACTTCAGAACTGGCAATAGGAAAAATTATTAAACACTAAATAAAAAAAAGTCTAATAATTTTAAATAAATTACAAAAAAGCAAGAAAGTACTTAAACTTGTTAAATTTATAAATAGTAAATGTTTTACTTGTATATAATGTAAAATTCTATAATATTTAATTTTAATAAAAAGAATGCTAATTCACGTATAAAAAAAAATAATAATAATTAGTAAAACAGATGATAAATTATAGTTAAATACTGATATTTAATATAATAAAGTTTAAATAATAGTAATAACAATAATATTTATTTGGTTATTTATACTTCATCAATTAATTTTGCTAGCAGTAAATTATTAGAAATATTAAAAAAATAAGATTTTTTGATTCTTTTATAGTTCTTTTAACTTTCACAAGTCTCTTATTTTTTTTACAATTCTTTTTCATCTTTTTCTTTACAAGTTACTTATTCTTCTTTTAACAGTATATAAATGAATCATAATTGAGCAGTTTTATCTGAAAGAAAAGGCAGGCTTTAAGAAAGAATAGTAGTTAAAAGTAACAGAAAAAGAAGACATAGTTCTTTATCTTTATCTTTATCAAGAGGTATATATCAGAATTCTATATATTGTTAGACAAGCTTATAGATATAACTCAAACTATTTAGGAATCTTAAACAAAATAGTAATTAGCAAAACACTAGTATAGGCTAATTTATTCTTATTGCTAAAACTGTGTATTACTAATTAACATATAGTTTGAAATGTTTCAAATAGTTTGGTTTTACCATTAGTAAATTATACATATATTTATATAAAACAAAATATTAGAAAGAAAAAGAATATTAGATCTATCATTTGCAACAAGCAGCAGTATCGAAGAAACCAATAGTGATATTAGCAGCTTTGATTCAGATAGTAATACAAAATTGTTCCTATATGTAAATTTAAATCCAATATAAATATTAGTTAATTGATCAAAAATCAAAATTAATTAAATATAGCTTTACTGTAATATTTATGACAAAGATATGTTTAATTAATTTTGGTTATTAGTAGATTTTTGTTTTTTTTTTATACAATATATTGATTTTTTATTGTAATAAACTGATGTATTATTTTCTTTTAACAATTTAAATTTCTAAGATTAACCAAATCCAGTCCAAAAATATAAAAAAATTAGAAATAAATTTCTATTTGATTCCTTCTGAATTATAAAATGTAATGTAGCAAAATATTATACCAAAGACTGCCAAATAATTTGAATGATTTGGGAGCATCATCAGCACCAGCAGAAAAAGCACTTAGAAAGGCTATTACCAAATAAGCATGAATATATGAAGAAAAAATTAAAGTGCAATACACATGCTTCTGCTATATATTATTTTTTTATTTTTATTACTCTTTTTTATTTATTTTATTTTATTTTATTATGTTTATTTTATTTTATTATTTATTTATTTTTTTTGATTCATTTTATTTTATTTTAATATTTATTTTATTGTTTTATTTAGTTTATATTATTATAAAAATATTAATATAAGTATTGGTATTATTTATCTTATTTTTAATCTAGAAAATGTAAAGGTAAAAGAGAAGCTTTTCTTACTTGAAAAAAATAAAAGGTTAGGTTTTATATCAAAATTTGCCTAAAAACATGCTTAAAAATTAATCAATATCAGATTTTAAGCATATTTTAACTATCAGAGGTTATTATAGCAAGAAAATTTCGGAAACTAACAAAAAAAAGGCAGATAAAGAATGTAAAGATAGGATTTGCCAAGAAAATGATCATAATTATCAGGTTATCAAAATACTAGATAAAAATTGGCATTTCCCTAAGGTATTATATAACTATTAGTATTAAACTTATCTATATTTAAGTTAGTAAAATCAAGAAAAATGAGGCTTTGGGCTTTTAATTTTGTTATTTGTTATTACTAAATTCAACCTTAACAACTGATAGTGATATTCATTAATTCTAGTTATAACAACTCTATTATAGAAAATACTTTGTTATAATAAAGCAATCTTTTAAATTATACTATATATATTTTATATAATGCTATAGAATACAAAATTTTTTTATTTAAATTATTTATAACAAGAGCAGATTGCATTAATAAAAATTAAGCAAATCATTATCTAATTTTTTTAAAAAAATTTGCTTGATTTTTATTAATTTATTTTATATGTTAGCAATATTTAGATATTTTACTGTATATTGGTTAAATTTAAAAGCTGCATCTTTTTTTTTAACAGCACACTTATTTTTTTTTGATTTTTTTTTTCTTTTTATTAATAATTTATGCAGATTGAAAATATTTTATTTATTTAATCCTCTTTAGTTTAAGAAAATTTTATGGTCAGCCAAAAAAGTAGTTGCTACAAAAAGTCAGAAAAAAACAAGTCAATATTATTGAATAAATGCATTCTATTTAGTCAATAAAAACTTCACACCACCACCCAACACACCAGACTGGCTAATTTCTGATTTATAGGTTAGCTCTGATACTAATAGTTCAATATCATCTACTAATTCTAATAGCTCAATAAAATCAACTAATATTACTAGCACTCTAATAGAACAACATATTACTCAGAGTGATTTTGAGTCTTCTTCTAATAGTAACTATAAACCTGTAGCTGGTCCAAGCAACCTCTGTCTAGAACCTACAGTATCTGCAGTATCATCCAAAAAAAATTTTTAAACCTTTATCTACAGATATAAATCTATTCATTATTATTTAACAAATATTTTTTATTTATATGCTACAAAGCTAAAATATGCAAATCTTATAAGATTTGCATGTTTTAGCTTTGCAGCACTTATTTTTATAATCCAAAATAGTAGAAACTAATACTAATTCTAAATTTGACAAAAAGGATTTGACCAACCAGCAGTGTTTGAAGTAATTGGTGATAAAGATAAAAAACAGAAAAAGGTAAAAGTAAAGATAAGCAAATAGAGATTTTTAAGAAGCTAGAGGTTTATATAAAACTAGCCAATCCTTTAAATAAGCATTGGTTAACTTTTAAAAAATATATATTTTGTTATATAGAATGTCTTGCATATAAACAATTTTAAATAAATTAAATAAAACATATATAAATTATATATCTATTTAAAAATTAAATTAAAAATTGCTAAAATGTAGTTTTTAATATAAGGATTATATATAATGTCTAAATTAATAAATTTTAGTTTTTAAATTAGATAGATTTTATAGATAGAATCAGTTTATCATATATTCTGTAATTATCAATATCAGTAATATCTTAAAATATGTTTAAGTAATTACTATTATGGCTATAAGACAAGAATAAAAGACTTAGTTAAACCCAAGTCCTGAATAGCAACTAGTGACACAATAAATGAATAGGGCCTACTATATTTGAACCAACTTATAGACATAAAAGAAGAAAGTCTAATTACATGAAGACAGCTCAAAAGTCTTTAAGGACTGTCATGCAAAGGAAAAAAAGCTGAATAATTCAATGAAATAGAAGAAAAGATGTTAATAGTGCTAACAAGCAGAGAAATACATAATCAATATAAAATTAATGACTACAATACTCAAGCATTAATAATTAATTGGACAAAGATATCTGAAGACAAAAAAAAGAAAGAATAGATCATACATGGGCCAAAATACAATTAACAACTCAGCAAGATATCGAAAAAGAAAAAGATTTTAGTGAAACACTGGCTTTTGCAGAAAATAGAAGAAAAGACATATACAGAAATAAGTAAATGCAAAGAATGTGTGAACAGTATAGAACAACTAACAGATAATTGTGTAAAGTGGATAAGATAAAACAATAATACAAAGATAGTTTCAGAATTACTAATAGAAAAAAGCAATAACAAGATAAATGCAACATTAGAACAGATACTAAAAAACAGAACAATAAAGGAATGAAAAAAGAGAGAAAGAAGTTTAATCAGCCTAAAACAAATAGAAGAACTCGAAATAGAAATGATTAAAAAACAGAGATTAAATAGTAAAATTACAGCTTACTTAGCAGAAGTCCTAACAAAAAAAAAAATGAGAAACAAAGACAAGTATATCAGAAACAAAGACAAGTATATCTTTTATAGAGATGAAGCATTATATAAAGAGAGAAGAGTGAATAGCATAGAAAAGATGGACATAGGCTGGATACAGATCAATGAAGAAGTAAACTGGCCAGAAGAAAAAACTGCATTAGGTCTTGAAGGCTGGCCTTTAGCAACAATAACAGAATTTGCAGCAATATGGTCAGCAATTTTAACAGTTCCAGAAGAGAAAAATATAGAAGTATATATAGACAGTCTCACAGCACTAAGGAACATTAACAGAGCAATTCAAGGATTAGAAGATGACAAAATTCTTAAAAAAAAAAATGCAATGTGAATAATGAATATTGTGGATTTGGTCAAAAGCAAAAGTAGCAGAATCGAGCTAATTAAAGTTAAGAGTCACATCAATGATAAGTGGAATGACAGAGCAGATGTACTCGCAAAGAAAAGAGCAGCATATAAAATGACAATATCTATAGAGAAGATTAAGTGTAACAGAATAGAGTACCATTTAGAATAAAAAAACAAAAAAGTCGATATACCAATATGACTTTTTTGCAAAATAGTTGCAAATGCCAAAGTAGGAGCCAGCTGGAGAGATACGAATTTGATTCGAATATTAGAACCTAAAACAGAGAACACTCAATATAATTGGTCAAGCTTTTGGAAAGAGATAAATAGAATGAAAGGCATATACTGTATGACAAGAAAACTTAGTACAAGAAGAGCAACAGTAATCAAATATATAATAGATGACCTACCAACACTAGAAAAACTAAACAGAAGAAGATTAGAAATATATACATTTTTAAACTGCCAAGTATGTCAAATAGCCAAAAAGGAAACTCAAGCACATTTGACAAGCTGCAGTGAACAAAAGTGCCTGTAAAAGAGAATTCAAAAGGTAGCAACAGCAATGGCATGAAATAGTCTCAAAGAGAATGAAAAAACTAGAATTTCACCTCAAGTGCTATATGAAACAATTTTTAGAAAAACAGAAGCAGAGGAAATTATTAACAAAAGAGTACTAATAAAAGGGTTAACTATGAACAAAGTAGAAAAAAGGATCAGTCAGATGTTAAATAAACAGGCAACACAGAAATGTATAAAAATAATAACAAGAACAGTATAAAATACATTCTATGACCAAGTATGAAGAGTTTGATGTAGGAAGTACAAGAATAGAAAAAGATGATGAACATAATAAGCAAAATGAAAAAAGGTGTTCGAATCAGAAGAAAGTTAAAAAAAAGAACAAAAAAAGATAAATCAATAAAAGAAGAAAAGAAAATAGAAAAAATAAACTAAATGAAGAAGGAAGCTTGGAAGACAATTGATATACTTGTTACAGAAGGGAGAAGACCCTTTTAATATAGCTTTAAGTAGTTAGACAAGTAGTCTATCTCTAACTGAGATAGTGCAGCAAGTTGTACTTAGGTACCAATAGGGTAGTCGAGTGATGCTAGACTTAGATATTGGAAAATTCTATGTAATTATAAATGTATATAGTTTCAAGAATCTTAATAAAGTA